>VZRV01005702.1:2476772-2638326 GCA_013398115.1 Falcunculus frontatus | reverse complement strand
TTTTTTTTTTTTTTTGAGGTCCAGTGCCCGCCATGGGATATAACTGAAGTTTTATTGATACAAGCTGAGGGAAATAAATCAGTTACCTTTTCTTACAGCTCGTGACGAATTCCCATCGTCACCTTACACTTGTTGAAAGATAATTTAAACGAAGACAGAAATTGGTGGGAAATTGTCTTCTTCTTGTGGCAACTTATCTGTTACCTTTCAGATGATGCTATTAGGTTTTATTGCAGCTCTGGTTCTTTCTCCAAATCATTAAATCTTTAGGACAGCTGGCACTGCTAAGGTGACCACACCTACATCAGTCCTTGCTTTGAGTGTTGACATTTGAGTGGGTGCAGGCAGCTGTTCCCAAGGAATCAGACTGGAATTACCCAGTCTCACAGACCTTGACTTTGAAATTAGAGTGTTTGGGGGTGAAACTGTGGTATTTCTGTCCCCTAAGAAACAACAAAGTGGCTGATATTGGACATGGACTTTCAGATGAGCAAATGGGAGCCAGCTGATCACTTTTTCCCCCCCTTTTTCTATTGTAACTTTGTTTTGGAGATCCTTTCATGTGCTTTGAAGGAAAGCCAGGCCAGCAGAATTAGCTCTGTGATGATACAGCACAGGGGCATCTTCTCCCATTACTGATACCAGACAGTTGCCCAAACACAGAGAAAATGAAATGAGAAAGGTCAGTGTGATTTCACTACCTGAAGGACCCCTGTGTTGGATCCCACTCTGAGGCTGACATAAAAGTGATGATGAGACACCCACAGAAAGTAGGAGAAAGAGCAGTCCAAGCCTGAGTCTTGAGAGTATTCCTGATGGCACAGGATCATATCTCACACTGTCTTCTTGGCTCTGATGAGCACATGCAATAGAAGCTTTTGTTGTGAAGGGAGAATGGTAGATATGAAAAAATACCGACAGAGAAAAAACATCTTTCCTCCAAAGAAGTTCCTAACCGTGGCCTTTGACTTCAAAGGAAGGTTTGTAAGGCACAGCTGATGTTGAGACGAGATGGGGAGCTTTGAAAAGTTTTGATGTGTTTTGGGTTAAAACACATCCCTCCTTTCTTGCTTCTTCCCACTGAGGCCATGTAAAGGCCCTTCTCCATGTTTGTCTCTCTGTGTCATTCCCCGGGTTGGAGCCTCAAAGGCTTAGAGATGATCAAAGAGCCTGTACTGAAAACAGGTCGATTTTCCACAGCTTTTGAGTCTGGATTGAGTTCTTCTACTAAAACATAAAAATTCACAGAGGACCATTTCTCTCAAAGAAAGGAGACAGACTCTTTCTTTCAATGTGTAGACTTTGCAGCTGACTCCAACAGGTGACATTTTCTGGCTCCAAAGGTCTTCGATAAAATCCAAATTCAGTGCGTTGAGATCCAGATCTCTCATTCCATATTGTAGTTTTTAGATGGAAGAGCTGCCTAATTGTGCTGTGGGAATCCTTTTAAAAAAGCACCTCCTGACAGGGATGCTCTTTAAAATAGGCCATTTTGCGACAGTGCATCAGGGAATTAACAGTGAGTTCGTTAGTGAGGCAAACCTCACATTGCCCGGCTCAGGTTCTTCCCCTGTGAAACGGAAATTGGTCTAAGGAAATCAGAGACACCATGGAATACTTAAACAGGGACACTGTGGATGGGACAGTAAAGCATCTGCAGGGCTCTCGGCCCTGCCTGTGGTCAGTGTCTTTTCCTTTGGCACAAATCTGCTGGTGGCTGTCACCCTCTGAATAAAGCCCCATGGCCTGAGAGTCACTCAATGGCCATCACAAAGACAGGTCTGAACCTAGAGAGAGATTCATTTAGGGAGAGATCCTGCTGTGTGGGAGCCAGTGAGTTTCCCAATTGGGTAATGAGAGTCCCCTAGAGGGACAGATCCTGAGAGATATCCCCAGCTTAGGGTGAGGCCTCCCAGGATGTTTTTTGTTCTCCCGTGCAAATGTAGCGCAGTTCTCTTTCCCTGACTGGCCCATGGATCCCTGTACCCCTTTTTACCTTATATGCCAAAGCCCCATCTATGTCCCGCCCCCCAGCCCCCAGACCAGTGGTCCCCGATGCTCTCCCCCGCTCCTGTATAAAATCCCATATTTTCCGCTGTTTGCAGCTTTCATTGCTAGGATCTTCCACAGGTGAGGATGCAATAAATTCTTACTCTTGAAACTCTACAGGGAAGTCCTTCCTGTCCCTTTGCTGCCTTGTGTTGGAGAAGCCAGCCAGTGTGAATGCCAAACCCTGGCATGGCACCTGACACCGGCGCCTATACTTTTAGTGCTACCATGGATTCCCAAAGTTATCTGGCATGTCCACACCGGGCTTTTGGAGATCCAGCATTTCCAGAAGTTCAGTGGGAGACTCTTGATTATTTGAAGTGGTACTAAGCACCTGACCTTAGGGACCTGAACTGATCCTAGAAATGGCACTTGGAGATATCTAGAGTCTCCAAGGACAATTCAGCCCATCCAAAACTATCTGTAGAAAGTAGAAGTGTGAGGGGTTTGGAGGAAATTCCGCACCTTGTACTTGAATTTGCCTATTACTGCAAATTTATGACTCAGTCCTCACATGGGGTCGGCCCAGTACCTTCCAGCCTTAGGCTGTGATCTTGCTGGTGAACTGGTGAGGATGACACAAACCAGGGACCATAAGAGTGTTGTTCTAAAGAAAAAACTGGGCCACATGTAAAATCATCTTAAGGGAAAATGGGAAGAAACACAGAAGCATCACGTTCACTTTTAATTGTGTTAATGTAAAAATAAATATTCCCCCAGTATTCAGGACATGTTTTCACCCTGACATGCTGTCAGGTTTGTGATTCAAACTTGCTACGAGACCTCGGGTTTCAATATTTTTTATGTTTTTCTGTCAAATGTTCTTGCTCGTAGCTACAAACACCCAGAAATCCCAGCAGCATCAGCAAAGCACCGTGCTGTCCTCATGCTCAAGAGAGTGTGAGAGAAGCTGGCTGGAGATTGTGTTGACTGGACCACAGCACATTTAACTTCAAAACATGGTCAAGTGCTGTGTCAGCTGCCCTGCACAGTGAGAGCTGCACTGGCTGGCAGCTGTGCTCCTGGAAGGGAAGTATGGAAGTGACATCTCTGTCATGTGATCTGAATGTTTTACTCGTGATAATTAGTCCATGAAAAATGTTTCTGCCCTTCCCAGTTCCACAGATCTGCTGCTGTTTCAAACCCTGCCATGCACAGGTGTGGTAAAAGGTGTTAAAGGAAGAGGGGGTTTTTTGACTTACCTCATTAAAATTCCTTGATCTGTGGGCTGTTTTTAAATTCCACATTTTATCTGGATTCACCTTGTGGGGATTTCATTAGCTCTACACAAGGAATGGGGCACTGAAAAATGCAGAGAGAGGCGGGAGGAGGAGGATCAGCTTTGCCGTTACATTTGAGCTGAAGGACTGAGCTAACACATTCTTGGTGGTTCAGGTTTTGGGTATTATGAAGTTCTCACATAGGACAGGCTTTTTGGCTCTTTTTCACAGTGTACATGATGAGGATATATATTTATTTTAGATAAACACTTAGCCAGAAGGAAGACAACGTGTGGTGTAAGGTAAACTATGCAGATAATGTTCTATTATGTGCACAGAGTAAAAAAAGTACACGGGACATGAATTTCCCCAGGGTAACACCTCTGAGAGGGCAGACTGGGACAACACACAAAATAAAATAAAGAAGAGAAGGAAGAAGAAAAATAAATTGGAAATAGTCAGTTCTGGCAGATTTTGCTTGAAGGAGATGGAAGACTGAATGAGCAAAAGATTGTAATGGAGGCAATTCCTTCCAAAGAAAAGACTTTGTATTGACTGTCACTTATCCAGGTCACTGCTCCAGCTCTTGAGGACAGTGTTTTGACCCTGCAGGTATTTATGAAGCCTGGAGTGAGCGATTGGAAAGTGTGAAAATAATCTATTCAGAAAACAAGTTGGAGCATCTCTTCCCTTCAGACTTTCCCATTGTTCCAAGGTGGGGAATGAAGTGATTTTCTTGTAGTTCTGGTCTGTTCTATATGATCTGCTGAGGTCTGGCTGGAGCAATTCCTGTGGATTGTGTGGCAATACAAGATCGAATACAGCAGAGAAAGCAGCCCCTGGGCTGAGACAGGCACAAAAGCGCTGCTGAGGATGGAATAATAATTGTACTTGAACAGCAGAACTCAGGGAGAGTCTCCGTGAGCAGTAACACTTCATCAGGAGCAGCAAAAAGAGGCTTCTCTACAGTCTCTCTTATTTCACCCCCAGAGCTCTACCTGGTAACAGTAGGTCCCAAACCTGGTGTTTTGGATCAGCCTCTGTTTCTGCCTGCACTGATGCTCAGCTCTGCTGCAGCTGCAGTCCTGAGAAGTGTGTGCATGTTCTCCTGCACAGGGGAGCAGGCTGAACTGTGCTCAAGTTAAAAAGTTGAGAGAATAAAATGGTTTGGGGGCTTTGCAATCCATGTAATAGGTCCATAAGGTGCTAATCTCCTCCAGATTTTCCTTAGTGTGTTCAGCCTCAAACTCTCTGACCTGGCTTTTGAGACCTTGGGATACAGGATTTCACAGGATATGCTGCAGCCATTGACAGAAATATAATTGTCTCTTCCCACATGACTGCCAACACAGGCTCCACTGCAGATAAAAGAATGGGAAAACAAATCTAAGTGCTGGAACCCTGTGGCTCTGCCTTCACGTGGATGTTTGGGGTGACCCCTGTTCAGTGCAAGCAGCTGCAGGAGCTGAGCTCACCAGGTACAGTCCCACATTTAGAAAACAAGCTTATCAGTCTTTTGCATTTGTGTTGACACCTGCAGATTCAGAAACTTTTTGTTTGTTTTCCCTGTTCTCCTCGGTGTATAATTGGCCAGATTGCATTTACATTTTCTCTCTTGCACTAATCACATCTGCAGACTGGAGTAATTTGCTGATGCAGTGCAAGGAATTGTCTCTCCTGGAGACCTGGCTGCTGTGATCAGAACTCACATATGGTATCAGAACAAAGGGCCCTTCAGGCAAGTGGTGCTGTTTATTTTGGCTCAGGTCAATGTTGCTCCCTTCTCCTTGTGTCTTCTCCTCCCTTTGTGCTGTGCACATCTTTTTTCCTCTGACTTTGGAGCTGCTGGCTCCTTGCTGTCACATCGAGGGTGCCCTGGCTTGTGCAGCATCAGCACCACAGGTTTGAGGGAGGTGGGAGAAAAGTGTCCAACATACTGCTTGTGGTTAATATGCTGTGATGCCTTGCTTCTCTTTCCTCCTACTTCCTTTCCACAGCTTGGAGGCCATGCAAAGAAACAAGTCCAAGGCTTCCTCTCTGCTCCCCCTCCTTTTGTGGTTAAAGATCTTGTGAGTGGTTTCATGTGGGCTCCTTTTTTTCATAGACACTGTTGGTTCCACCATCTACGAATTAGTCTGATCCTAATAGCAGTTATTGGCCTTGACTTATTCCTTATTTCCTTTGTAACAGCTGCTGGCAAAGCTGCTGCTCTCCTGATGGATTTCGTAGGTCTAATTTTTGATAGCATACTTACAGCTAAGGCCCACAGCCTGTTTAAACAGTGCCATCTCTGCATTTAGTACTTCTCTGCCCCCAGCTCTCATTTCATCTAAGTATTAAAATCACTCACAACGTTGCAAGAAGCAGTTGTAGTTTGCAATATTAGGAGGAAAAAAAATCGCAGGAAGTAATGGATGAAAAGGTAAGTACTGAACATCAGCATCTTTGGTGGTTGTGTACTGAAAAAGGATAAAATAGCTGCTGTCTCATATCCTCCTCCTGAGACTTTCCCTTCTTGACAAAGGGGCATATATAATGGTTAATGTCTCTCCAGCATCAGTATCCTATCTGTGGGCTCACAGATTTCTTGTACTTGTGCTGCTATTTACAAATAAAAGGTTTCCAGGTTTTATTCTTGGCCCTTCCTGTATTGTGTGTAAATGTATCTTCTTCTGTCATTTAGCAATGCTTTAGAAAACAGCTGGTGCCCCCAGGGTAAACCTTTAAACAACGTCCTATTCTGACAAAATTCTGCTTTGTCAGCAAACCATGTCGTGCATATTTCTCTCATTGTTTTGCAAATTGCTGTTACAAAGGGCTTTTGCATTTAAACAGGCTCTCTCTGACCTAAGAGATAGTAAAAATTACATTAGAGATGCCATAGTAACTTGTCACTCTGACCTGTCCTAAATAGCTGGACTTATTTCACTTGGATAAATAATTTATTCATAATGACCTATTATGTCATCAGAATTCTGCAGCAGAGATGCTTCAGCTCCAACTTACACGAATATTCTTTTGAAGGGATAATCAGAAGAGATATACCATCAGGATTATGTGCTTTAAAAATACAGTTCTAGACAGCACTGCCCAAACTGGGAAGTAACGATGAATCCGTTCTGATTACTGTGATCATATAGATCCTTGCTGCTCACCCATTCTCCATGATCTCAGTTAGAAAGAGCTCTAATTCTTAGTTCCTTTTTTCCCCAGAGCTGCATTTCCATGACCAAATTTGCAATTAGAGCCCAGTGCTTCCAGATTTCCTTTGATAACTTAAGAGAACAGCATGGTGCAAAATTTTATCTTTCCCTCTCCATTTTAACAGACTTTAGTGCCTCATTGTCTGTTAGGGGCATCTCTGTCTGCTTTGGGTATGTTCATGGCACTTCCTGAACCTCAGAATTCCCTTTGTGCAATTCTGCTAATGAAAAGCCGGCCACAGAAGAAATTTTGTCCTTGTAAATCCATGGCACAGGGAGGATATTCCTGTATTGCTGCCTGTCTGCTGTCACTGAGGTCACTGTTCTGGCACAGAGCGAGCCACGAACAGCTGCAGAGATCCAGGGATGGCCCTGCTATTGCTTCCTGGAGGGATGAATGTGGAAATAAGTGTCAGGAAAAGGAAATTGCCAGTCATGTTCTCTGTCCTGGCCCCCTGCTTATGGGAAGGGGTCGGCAGGTGGCTCCTATTCCTTCCATGGAGGATTGGGAGTAGCTTTTTTCATGAACGTCTGCCTAAACAAAACTGTCACAAAGTATTTTCACACATGGTTATTGATGTCAACCCCAGCTCAGGTCTGGTCTTTATGTCACATCAGTCCTTCTGCTAATTTTGAGGCCTTTCTCCTGAAACTACATCGAGAAACCCTTTCTGCTCCTCTTGTGAGGAAGTAGAGTGCCTCACTCAAACCAGGACATTGGGGATGACCATCCCCCCTGGCCCTGACCATGCCCTGCCTCCATTGTGCCCCTAAACACCTCTGAAAATGTTCATATAATGTAGAGAAATCATAAATGCAAGGGAATATTTGTGACCTGAGAAATGGTGTGTATATACATGAATTTTTTTCACTGTGTGGGCCTGTGTGGGTCACTGACTTTGGTAAATTCCTGTGGGCAAAATGGGCTTCAAAGAGCAGTGAAAAGCCAGCACTTTGTTGCAGGCATCATGGAGAGGATGAAGGTGATTGCCCATCACCAGCTGTTCTGAGTGGGAGCCAGGAGGGACAGCACTCGCACAGTGCCTGTGGGCCCCTGCAAGAATTGCTGTAAAAGCTCTGTCTTCACACCTTTACAGTCCAAGTAAAGTGGAGAGATAAATCACTGGGCACAGTTGTCATTTTTCCCCTCTAAGCGCCAGGCAAAGAGTTTAAATATAGCTAAACCACTGTATTTCCTCAGAATAAACACTCAGATACTCAAAAGAAATTGCTAGGTCCTGGTATCAAAGGAATGATTTATAACCCAATTATACTGGGAATTTTATTCTCTATTGTTTCACTGATAGGTTATGGGTCAATTAGGTGTTTTACTCCAGTGGGAACACATCCTTATTCCACCATAAAGTGTCTGAACTTGTCACACTGGGATTTGTTCTGTCCATCTTGTAAACCTCATCCAGTTTGTGGAAAAACATTGAGAATCATTCTGCCAAGGGCCAGGTCTGTAATTTTTGCAGCATTTTGTCTGTTTACTGCTTAGGGCATTGGCAGGAATGCAGAGAGTTCCTTTCTGGTGAATAATCTTCACCATCTTCTGTTTTCTCATCAGACTTGCAGTGTATAGAAGATGTTTACGGTGCAGCTGAGTCTGTAAGGTCGCTGGGGAATGGATATTTTTGAGCCTTCAGAGGAGGCTGACAGCATCAGTAATGGGTCTTCAGCAGGGGCCATAAGCAGACACCTGGTGAAGAATAAGAATAGAAAAAACTTGTTTAATCTTCCTCCATAACATTTTTACTCTGACTATAGTCAGCTCAGGATTTCCTAAGATTAATGTGATTCTCAGTAAGCTGCCCTGGGTGCCTCTTGTAGCTGCTTGTCCATTCTGCCCTTGAACATTCACAATTGTAGAACCACTGTGGAAAAGGCACATTGCTTTTAGAACAAAACCTGTTATCCCCTACAACGGTACAAACCCACGCTTACTCTAAAGCCTTTAGTTAAGTAATTTTTTATCAGTGAAATCTGAACAAGAGAGAGGGTTTGACCGAGTTTATGAATGTAGAAGAGGAAAGTCAGGGGGAAACAGTTTTATGATTATGCCTCTTAAATCTTGTGTTATTTTAGCAATGCAAATTCAATAGTGCATTTTAATTCCCTTGTTAATATGGCCTTTTCCAGTCCTGTGTGTTATCTATGTCAGTGTAAGCCAGGAAGGGAATCCAGCCCAAGGGTTTTGTATCATCCTCTATTTGCTCCTCCCCTTTTTCTTTTTTTTTACAAATTGAATAACAATGTCATAATCTCGAATAATATTATGCTTTTCTATTCCTATAAACTACAGTCATGTTCTCTAGCCCCAGGGAGATTGAATCTAAAAGACAAATAAAAACCAACCCCAGTCACATCTCTACAGTGAGACCCCAGCAGATGATGGTTTTGGTATTCTCATGCCCAGGCTTCTTTGTTTCCTGGATGTGGCTCTTGGCATCCTGGAGCTGTTTGTAGTAAATGCTGTTCACTGAGCAAACCTGCCCCTCAAAATGCCTGACTCTCCTTGTCGCTCCTCTCCCCACATTTTGATTATCTAACACATTAATACAACAAGCTCTGCAATAATTAGGGCACCATATGGCACTCGCAATTACAGAGCAATTCCAGCGTTGGTGGGTTGGGTGAGTAGTCAGAAAGAATAAAACAAGCATGAGCAGAAGATGACTAAAGTCAGTGTACTCACATGGCAAACGCTGAGCAAGTTACGTGTGTGTACAAGCTGGATTTGAGGAATATTTTAGTTTTGTTCTCATCCAGGATGAAGTGGCACCATGGAGTAGAAGGGTGCCTTGAACTGCTGTAGAGAGATAAGTGCCCTTCATGGCACATCTCTCTGAAGATGATCTTTATGATACTTGGCTTTCCTCAGGTCGGTGAGTTCTCTAATATTGGCCTGCTCAGGATTGTATTGCCATTTACCAGTTATAATGGGTATTTAGTGTTTTCAATGATTTGCTGCTTCATTGAGAGCACAGCAGTCACTGGAGCCATTGTGGGATTCTTAGTTAATCCCCTAAATAATAAAAGGAATCAGGGAGTGCATATAAGCTGTGAGATTTTCCTGGCCTGGCTGTCAGCTGGGAATGTGAGCAAATCATGCCCACGAGCCATCATAGTCACGCTAACAAAAGCTTTGGGGCACATGCAAAAATACAGATTGTGAAGTATTCTTGGGTTGTATCTCTGGAGAAATGTTATAGCTGGGCTTGAAGAAGAGTCTTGTGGTGATGTAAAATGCATGTCCTTTATGGATGGCTGCTCATATGTGCAGAGTGTCAAGAATTTTGGTGTAGAAAACCCCATTTGGTGTTTTCTCCTTGCTAAAACATCTTCTTCCAACTGAAACACTTCAGCTACTTGGATGAAGATTGTCTTTCAAACTAAATAGCTGTTTCCATATTTGCACTAACCATTTTCTAACAACGTGGAATAGACATGATGGATGCCACAGAAGGAAGGACACGTTCCCAGGGAAGGGTGGTGGGTGACCTCCCAGGATGTCAGCTTCTCCTCAAGGAGCCCCAGGACACCCTTTCCTTTGTTTCTACAGAGCAGATGCAAAGCAACCAACCCCTTTTTTTCCTGAGGACAAATCACTTCCAAGTACATCTGGATGAGCATGAAGAATGAGAATATGAATACAGACAATTATGATGAAGTAGAGGCCCTGTAAATTTATACCCAAACTTACCCCCTGGTAACTCATTCATCTGCGTGTCTTGACAGAATGCATGTGAAATAGTGGGACAATAAAGGCTATTGTTATGCTGAAAGATGTTAATTGCTGGCCTCAGGGTGAGCTGGGTTTCCGAGACAATCACAGATAACACAGATAACACAGCGAAACTCAGGAGAATGAACACTGAAGCCTTTATTTTGTAAAACAGAGAAACTGGGGCTCCGTCAGAGTGGGGGTTGTCTAAAGGTACAGGTTTTGCGGGATCTTATTTTTATGGAAAAGTACTTTCTGGAACAGTGGGGTAGCTGAACTGCTCGTTACACATATGGAAATATCCAGAAAAACATCATTATAGACTCCTGTGCCTCAACGGGTGAGGGTCTAAGGACGTGTCAGAGGGCACTGGGAATGGGCCCTTGTGCCCCTCCAGCCTCTCTGCCTGACTCCAGCACCACGCTGGGAACAAAAGGAGATGCTCAGCAAAGAAATACCGCAGGGAACTACTCAGGCAGCCTTTGGATGGTTAAAGATGTTTCAGAAAGCTTTCTTGCAATTCAGTCTTTCAGAAAGGGAGGTTATAATGCAGATCTGTCCTCACCACTGGTACACGGTGAAGCTCCTTCTATCTCCTTTCTGTCTCTTTTCACTGCTGTCTCTACACAAGCTGCTGTCCCACAGGGAAGACACCCTCATAATCACAGGGAGTGTAAGGGATGTGGATATTTCCTTATAGCTCATGAGTCTAAATCTGGACTTGCTTGGTTCTGTCTGAAAATAGCATCCTTTCCAAGGTGATGCTTTTGTGAAAAGACTCAGGAATAAGCACCTAGAAAGGGTCCACTCCTGTGTACGTAGGGCAATCATACACAGGCGTTTTGAGTGAATTCCCCTGGCCTAAATGTAATGCCTGAAAGCTGCCTTCTAGTCTAAACGAGTGTGTAGGTTTGCTCTCTAGTTGGTAGGACTAGAATGCAGCTTTCAGAAACTGATCCCATTTCTCTTGGACAGCTGTCTCAGGATGAGACAAATGGTCCTTGGGAGTCTCTCCAGTGACTGCAATAGAAACCAAGACCTCCTGCAGGTCACCTGCCCAGGCTCAGCTGGGAAGACTCCAATCCAGAGTTGAGCAGCACTGGCAGATTTGCTCCATGTACCCCTGTACACTTGATAAAAAAACCTTTCCAGAGCCTTCACCACACCTGTAAAGCACAAACCCCACAACTGTTCTCTGCCAGAGGAAGAAAGCAAGAATATCCTAAGGGAAAATGCACAGAAAATCCTAGAAAGTGCTTACTTTTACCTCAGTTAGGACATGTGACTAGTAACAAAATGACAGGTGAGCAAGCAAGAAAATTGAACTTTCTAAGGCAATGCCAGTTGTTGTAGATGAGACCCATTGATGTGATGGGACAAAGTGAAACTTTGAAGGGGTGAACACACTCCATAAATGCCAGTCCCAAAAGTTAAACAAATGACTAACAAATGTGTAACAGAGCACATTTTGCTCTTGGTATCTATAATGTAAGTAGAGCCATTTATTTATTTTAGCTTTCATCTTCTTCTTGCTCTTCTGTCCTCAAAAGAGATAGCTTAGATCAAGTCACTTAAGTCTATGCTGAAACAAAATGTACCTTTGTGATTGATACCTCTGAAAACTCAGAGTGACAAGGTAATAAAACTGTAAAGGTTCGGGTTCCTTCAGGGAAATCCAGTTGCACTCACTTTGCTGTCAGAATAATGGGGTGTCTATTTTGTGGTCACAGAGTTAATGCATTTGATGCAGGTAGAATGATTTTCAAGTCATAGAGACCTCTTTGGAAGAAAACATTAGGAAAAACTTTTTTAAAATTGCTGTTTCTTATATGTATGTACATGGCACACCATAATAGACTAAATATCTGTAAAATGTTGATGCTCTGTAACCCCACATCATGTCTGAGAGAAAACAAACCATTCCATGGCTCCTGGTGAGCTGCTGGGACCAGGCTGGTGCTGCTTTGGAAGAGGATTGGGTTCACATTTTTGAACAAAGCAGCGGTGAAGCTGGACAAACACACATGTTCTGAGGGCTGATGTTTCAGATCAGGGGGAGGATTTCAGGAAATTCACTGAATGTTCCTTGTGCTTCAGTTCACCCAGAGGGACAACTTAAGCAAAAAGTAGCAGTCACACTGAGAAACAGATGCCAGCTCTTGGAGCAGGGCAGGCAAAGGACAGCAAAATGATGCGAGGCAGAGAACATCTAATGGGTGATGGAGATTTGCTCTCAGGATGGTCGAGTGTGCAGTGTTTCTAAAGCCATGCTCAGTCACGAGCGGGCTCTTCCCCTTGCTGAGCACAGTGAGCATTAGTGCTGCCATGTTCTGCCATCCAAAGAAGGAGGCATTACAATATTCACACATCTCAAACAGCAAGCGTGAGATGCATTGCAAAATCAGCGACTCAGGTTGCTGAATATGCAGCACCTTCCACTGTACAGAGAAATGCTGTCATATCCCCCTTGTGAGCTGAGGGAGAGCAGGTCCCTGTGGCAAAACTGGGGGTCCTTTAGCTCATTCTCATCCTGATCCTCCACTTCCCCCTTCCCTGAGCACTTACTGTCAGATCTGAGGTAATGATGACTGTCCATTGGATTTAGGAGAGGGATATATCTCCTTACAGGCAGTAAGAGAATCGTGGTTGGAACTGCAGAAGGGAGGGAGAACGGGTCAGACGCATGGAGATACTGAGGAGAGGGTGACACACACAAAGAGGCTGAACAATTTAAGATTATTTTGTAAACAGCAGTGGTGAGGTTGGTCTCACCTCACTCCAGGTATGTAATCATCTGGCCTGATTTAGATTTTCACATGAGGTTAAGGAGAATCATAGTCTGAGAACACCCCTCTCTCTCCATGGCTGCAGTGCAGATGAAGTTGTCTGAGCTTGAGCTCTCTGTGTCTGCTGAGCAGGAGCTGGCCCCATATGAGGGAGGGTAAATTTGCCTGTGCAAATCCCAGTTTGAGCATTGGGATATTGCTTCCCCTTTCAGTGCAACCTGCCTGTATAGCAATTTCTACACTCCCAGCAGACTAATTATTACAAAAATTCTCTGTCATTGCTTTGCAACGGTCCACAGCTTAACTAATTTAAAAATGCAAATGAATGCTAAATTGCAGTTGAATCTGAACCATCTCCTTCTCGCCTTCTCTCTCCTCCTTTCTTTTTTTCTTCTCTGCTGGGAAAAGAAAGATACAGCAGACATTAAATGCTGATGGTGAAAATCAATCTTTCAGATTTGAGGTAATTTTAAATTAGGTCCCAGTGCCAGGGATAGTGACATCACCAGAGTTGCTTGATTGATCCGTGATTTGAGGAGAAACAGCTTGGACTCCATCCTCCCTTTGTCATTACAGAGAGAAATGAATGTTGCAGTCTTCAGCTCTTTTCCCTGGGAAGCTTTCATACTCATATGGTCTGAGATGTTAGGGAGAGGCATTCAGGGAGAACATGAGCAAATGCCTGAGCTCAAACATGTGTCCTTGTACTGCCATCGTCCTCAGGCATCGGGCTGGGGCTCTGTGGTTGAGAAGAATCAGCTGAAGGGTTGTCCCTTCTGCAGCATCTCTAACCACCTGGCTGACACTGAGTTCAGGTGTTGGTACATTCAGACTCTGTAAGATCAGTCAAGGTTGTCTCATCCTGGTGCCCTCCTCTCCCCACCTGCTGACATCAACTCTTCTCTGAGATAGTAATTCCTTTGAGGAAGAGTCTATAGCTACATATTTGAGAGGGACTTGGCCATGGTCTAGCACCATGGTTAGTGGTTTTTAGCTGCAGGATCACGCAGACAGCCTAAACAGCCATTCACAGACAGTCTTGTTGTTTTCTAATGCCAGCACTGCGCTGTAACACGAACACTGAGAATGCTCAGAAATGGAACTCTTGAGCATTTAGAGAGTCAGTGATGGGCTCAGAGTTAGGTGTTGGGATTACATCCCTCCATACAGGGCAGGAGCGTCTGGTAATCCAAGCCTCACCACTCTTTTGACTGCAGATCCCTGTGCCGTGTAGCTGAGTTAGGTGTCCAGAGAAGTATATCCAAAACGAAACTCCGCTGTGCTTCGGGGCTGAGGATAACAGACCTTCTTAACTGTTCATCCTCAGCTCATATATTGATGATAGTCTTCGTGATAAATGACATCTTGCTGAGCAAAATATAGCAAATTACAAGAATCACCCCAGAGGGCAGCTGCTGGCAGCTGTGTACACAGGACTGTATTGCTGTTCATGAAGCATTTTTTCTGTTCTGCAAATTGATGCAGAGATGAAATTTCATGAGTGTTTGTTGACACTCACATACAGCAGGCAGATTTCTAAATGGGCTCTCCAGAGATGATTGAAATTCCAATCCCAGTTCCTCACTGTGTCCACTGGTTTTGTAAAATCCCACGTTGTTTGCTGGGCTGATGTGTGATGGGAGGTAAGCATGGTTCTTTGGAGCTGTGAACCCCTTTGTGGCCCCAAAGCAGATGCTAGACATACACACCCCTCACAGACACACACACACCCCTCAGACACACAGACCTCTCCTCCCAGGTCCCAGAGCAGTAATGTGCATGGCAGAGAGTGGTTTTCAATTAGAATTCAAACGTCACAATGATAGAGTCCTCCTAATCCTTTGACAAAGGTGTGCATGGTTAAATCAAACTGTAAAGCCTCAGGCTCTGGGTAGTTTTGTTGACCATCAGCTTAGTGCCAAATCTCCTGGGATATTTTCATGGATTCAGGATGTGCAGAGGGTGCTTCCAGCCCTTGCTCTTGGCTGTCAGGTAGATGCAGCTGTTGCTTTCTCTAATGTGACCTGTTAATAACCATGTGAGGAAGAGGAGCCTTTGGCCTTCTATTCCATGCAGAAAAGATTTAAGTGTCTCAGCCTGGCTGCGAATGTGTCTGTGAGAAAGCACAGGTAGTTTTCTGTGTGGATTGACTGCATTTAAAGGGGGAGGAAGGGAGAAAGAGGAACAAGGAAGACTTTTTCCTGCATTTTCCCCGGGGGAGTTTCTTCCTCTACCCTGGGTTCCCCCAGGGGCTGTAGCTGGAGTTGGCTGTGCCAGCCCAAGGTTTGCTGGCTCCCTGTTTCCTGTGAGCCCACGCTCACAGATAGAGTTCTCTAGTGGAGGTATGCTTTAGTGCTGCTCCGTTACCCTGAGTTCCTGAGGGAGACGAGAAGTCATTGTTGGATAACCTGGGTCTCTCTAGCAACAGGCTGACAACTGCTGTGATCTAAGCAAGAACCTTCCCGAGGTTTCTCTGTGTGTGCCCATTAAAGCCCTCAGGCGGGTTGTGGCGACTGAGGATCACCAGCACATGGTGAAGGATGGCAGGAGAATTGTCCCGACACTTCTCTGGCCTCGTGTCCAGAGGAAAGGCGACAGAGGAGCTTTTATGCAGACTAGAACTGCAGGAGTCCTAATGGCCTGTCATGCTGGCTGTACCAGAGATTTGCATTGTTGGTGATGTTTTTGTAGGAGCTTTATAGCCACACATGCGACAGCCTTAATTCTGGATGTGTGTACAAGGCCAAAGCCTCATCCTGGTGACACCAGTGTGAAACTGAAATTTATTATTATATTAATTTCAGAGCAAGCTCTAGGCTTTGGGAACAGGATCTGACCAAAGACCACCCGTGCAGTGGAAAAGGATGAGAAGTAAAACCTTGTAAGCCACAGTCCCTCAGAGTACGGCACAGAGTGCTGCAGGTCTGTGTTTGTCCTCTCCATGTGTGCTCCCAATCAATCCCTTCAGTATAACAGCTCATGTCCTTCCTACCTCAGAGTGTGTTTGGGGGAGGAAGACTAAAACTGGATCTCCTCTGTGGTCATGTTTCAGAATCCCGTATCTATGTGTATGCAAACACACACACACAGAAATATGTGTGTGTATTTATGTACTTTTCTGTTTCCATATCACCTGGAGGTGGTTTTCTTTCCTGTGATTCTCTGCTAGCAGGCACCAAAGCAAATCGAAGATTAATTCCATTTAATTTTAGTGATAAAGAACAATGCAGTCACAAGAGGTTTGCCATCAACTTTGGAGGACATTAAGTATTTGGGGTTTTTTTAGTTGCAAGATAATAATGTTCTGGTGTAAATGTTTTATAATTATCTCATGAATTATTCATGGTTAACTTGTTAACCCGGCATTTTATGGGATATGGTCTCTAGAGCGCAAGGAGAAATTTAAAGATAAATAAATGTGAAGACAGGACCCAGCTGCAACAATGAAAATGCATTGAGGCTTCTGATTTATTTTCTGTCTGCACTGAAGGGTGGTTTCATTCTTTTATTTATATTTTTGTGGTGATGAGCCACAGAACTTGAGTAAGCGGATGAGGTTATTTTCTATATATAGAGAAAGAAAAGAAAAACTGGGAAATAAATCAAACTCCCTTCACTGTTTTTAATCTGAAAGTGGTGCTTGAATTATTTCACCTATTGTTCTGCAGCTCAGAGGTTCTATTATTGTTGATACCGTCTCCATCTGGTGAAGCATTAATGAAAAATGGAAACCAGCATGTATTTTTTTAATGCATATTACTGGGCCTTTTTTCTGTCTTCACCCTTCCTTCTACATCCCCTTCTTCTCTCTTCTTTCATCCTTATTTTCCTTTCAGTTCTTTAATAATTTCTTTTTTATTATTATTATTTTTCTCTCTTTCCTTTTCCATTCTTCTCTCTGTTCCTCTGGGATTGTCTTTTTCTCCTCACTTTCCTCTGATTCTTTCACCATGTCTCACCTGTTAATGTTTTTTATTGTCTGTAACTCCCTCTTTGTTCTCTCTGGTGCTCACAGGATCTTTGTGATATCTGCTGAAGTCCATGAGCCTTAACCCCAACCACGTGAAGACAGAATCAGACCTGGAGAAAAGTTCCTGCAACTCAAAGAATCCAGGTGGCAGCTTCTGGAAGAAGAATGTTGAAACTCAAACCTGGACTTCCAGCCTGAACGTCCATCAGGCCTCGATAACCAAAATGCACCAGGAAGACATAAAATAACTTCATTGCCATATGGCAGAGATCCAGGGACAGAACACCCAGCAAGGGCCTGAGAAAGCTCCCAGCTTGCCTGATATCCATGAATCCAAATGGGAAAGAGAACATGGCAAATGACGCTTAATCCCAATGTGAGCAAAGGCTGTCCTTGTACCCAGAGAAACAACTGACAGCTAAAACAGGGCTGAGACCTCCAGGGATGTCTGCAGGAGCAAAGTCTCCTCTGTGGAAGATTAAAGCTTGGTGCAAACTCCAAGGTCACCTCTGTATAAGTAGTAGGAAGGGAACAGTATAAAACTTGGGATCACCTGAGCTCGCTGGCATCTGGCTGATTAGCAGTGTGGAGGCTTATTTCACTGGAGTTTCCACGAAGAGTTTTCATCCATCAGGAATGCAGGCGCTTTTTCAAAGAAGTTCTGGGTTCTGCAGAGTCTGATGGATATCCTTAAAATTTTTGAAGGGGTAGTTTGGAGGGTAGCTGGCAAAACATGAGCCAGCAAGACATTACAGAAAGATGAATTCTCAAGCAGAAATTTTTAGAAAGGGTATTTTGAGAATGAAAGAGTGATTCCACCAACCTGCACCATTCATTTATTTAAATTTATGCTATAAAATGGACAGCACAGGAAAGTCAAAAATTACACTGATGATTTTTCTTTCCCTTCCCCCTCCTGCCCCCAATCTTTTATTTATTAAAGTTCTCTGGCTGCACCTTTCAAAAGACTTTTTTTGGCTTACTGTTTATTATATCTTCATCAGCCTTGAAATGGGAGCTGCAGGCAGCTTGATAAATGGATCGAAAACCTGCTTCTGCCAGAGTCAAACCAACAAAAAACCCCTCAGCATCCATAAGCCTTTTTGTTTTAGCATTTCTAAAACAAGCACCATTTCCCCCAGAACATCACTGAGGAGTGATGCACCACTACCCCTGAGAGTTTCAACAAAGGGATTTTTTTATCCAGTGATGCCCAGGGCAGAAGTTCGTCACTGGGTCATGAACAGGACTCAGCCTGCAGCTCTGAAGAGCAAGGGCAGAGAAAGAGAGAGAGAGAGAGAGAGAGAGATGGTCTTAGCAAGGCTGAGCAAATCTTGATTCCAAAATATGCTGGGTAGATCAATGGAGTAAATGAGGCAAAATGTATGAAACTGGGTCCTGCTCACAGAGACTTGCAGCTGTCCTGCTTCCATACAGCTATTTTTTACCCAGATACTTTCTAAACTCTTAGTTTCCTCCCAATCCTTCTTTAAAGATGAACAGCTCAATATATCCCTGGTTCAAACCTCTTGTCCTTAGCACACCTAAATTCTGCAGTTGGTCCAGCCTGGCAGTAAACAAGGGTTTAGCTACTGTGGCTTATTGATGGTAAATGGTTCAGTCCCATCTGTGAAAGTACAAAAAATTAATGAGGAAATAAATACCCCATAAGAAAGTGGTGAGGAACTATTGGTTGCAAAGCTTCCAACGAGCCAGGTGAAAACCTTTCGTGTTATCTACTGTAGCTTACAGCACAAATGCTGCAGCAAAGGAAGTGAGAGGGGGGAAAATCTACCACTACCACCACAAAGGAAAAAAGAAAAAGAAACCAAAAAGGAATGAAAATATGTGGCTTGTGAGAAGAAGGAAAAACTCTAGTGGTGAATACTGCAGGCAGAACGACAGAGGCTTGTGCTCTGTTCCTCACTAAGGTTGTTCCAGCTCTACATGCAAAGGTGATGAATATGCCAAGAAAGGATGTGAATCTCCCCTTGGCCTGAGCTCATTGGTGTGGAATTTGCCGCTGTGGATCACTCTGACAGCAGTGCACCTACCTCACTCTCCTAACACGGTTTCCAGCACCCCTCGAGGTGGCAGCACTGCAAGGACACCTGATGGGCTCTGCCAAAGTTAATGATCTTCTTGTCTCTGTCCTTACCCATTGCCTCCCTCTTGGTGACTGTCTCTGACTGTCTCTGACTGACTGTGTCACGACAGGCTGCCAAGGTCCTGGCTGCTTAGGGGCACATCTTCCCAGTAGTGATTCCAGTGCCATGGCCATGCTCTGGGTTTTCTTTCTTGATTATGGGGAGCCACTATCACTGAGTTATTGCAGTGACCCCACCCTGTCTCCTTTCTTCTGTCTGCTCCAGTCCCTTTTAAGAGCTGCCTGGGTTCGGGAAGAGCTCTGCTGCTCCTTGAGGCAGGAGGTGAGTGTGGGACAGAGAGATGGATGCTGCCTTTCACTTCCTGGAAAGATGTGAGGTGCCCAAGGCCATGCAGACAGGAATGCTGGTGGGAATAAGGGGTAAGAGAGCAGAAGGTACCTGGACCTTTGTGATTCTCTGGTTATTTAGAATGCATAATTGCAGTTTGTTTAACGCCAAAGGATAACTGATCATTCACAGGAAAGAAGCCAGTGGTGGAGATCAATACTTCTATTGCTGTACTAGAAAAATAGCAGAAAAAGAATGGCTCTTTAATTGTTACAGCAGAGCAGAAGAAGTCTGTGCTTAAAGCTGTTTGTAGCAGGGGCCAGCAGAGGGTTTGTGCAATGCTGGCTCTCATTTCAGGCTTCAGCTTCAGTGAATGAGTGTGGATGATGTACCTTGCACTCCAGATGTGGCCTGGCTGGAGACAGGGCAGATAACAGCTCTGCCATCCTTGATCTAGAGAGAGGAATTAAGTCACCCTGACAGTGAAATAAGGAATAAGTGTGGGATAGTAACTTGAGTAGATTTCAACTGAGCCCTTCATTCTCCATTTTCTACTCAGACCCTACCGATGAATATTTTTTATACAGGCATAAGAGTTACCAAGAGCCAACCTCATTTGGCACAGCCAGAACTGGGTTTGCACTGGCACCTGTGGGATCCTGTAATAAAAGCACAGACAATCTGTTTTACCAAAATGTTTAGCTGAAGGGTTTTGTTTCCAATCAAATATTTGTTGAGCCCTTCTTGGAGGGTCTTACAGAAGGAGTAGGAGGAAGTGACTCTTTGAATTGGATTCTGTGTAGGAATTCTTTATTATAGGCACTGGGAAGGAATATGGCTCTGAATTAGATATATCTGAGCTTGTACTTGTTTTGGTCATTAATCAATATCCTGATTTCTCATCCAGAGCATATATAATTATGCTGCCATGCCCTGTGAAACAACAGACTGAGGATTGTCCCAAAAAAAGAGAATTTTCCGAGTCGATTTGGGTGAGGTGGCTGAGCCTGACTCACCATCGGTGTTACCCCTGCTCACGCTGGCTGGGACCTGAGGGGCAGCCTGGCTTTCTGTGAGCCTGTGCTGACTGAACACACGTGAATCTCTTGCTGAGCTTATCCAGCAACAGACCACTGAGGAGTTTTGAGCAGGGGGAAAAAAGAAATGGAAACATGAAGAATCTCTACATCTTAAATCAACACCCGGGGAGCAGGAACAGGTTTCCTCTTGTGGTGTCCTGTGTACCACAAAGGCAGACTTAGCTCCCCAGGCTTCTGGGAATCGGGGACCCCAGTGCTCACTCCCACACAGGTTTCCATGGCACAAGACTGACCTCCAGTGGCACTGACTAGTGTGGCTTGGCTGTAAATCTGGGGAAGATGTGTACCAATGCTCTTTAAAGGCCACACGTTCAGATTTCAGGGCAGATATTTGCTCCTGGAGTTCTTCAGACCTTTCCAGCATAAACGCAGATGTTGGGAACAGTCTCTTGCTGAGCTGGTAAATGCAACGTGGTTCAACTGAGGTAGAAAATTCTGAAAATGTTCTCATGAATTAGGAAGGAAGTATCCTACCTATGGCTTCTCTCCCTGCAGACCAAGGTGATGAGAAAGAAAGGGGCAAAAGAGAAAGGGAAGAACCTGAAGCTTTTGGGGAAGAGTGAATTTCATTCTGCAAACGAAATTCTGCTGCCTGTGTTTGAGGTACTTACCCCCAGGATACTGCACGGTTTGCAGCTTTACCTCTGCAGGGTAAGGGGGGAAACACATTCCAGTGGTTTAACTTAACCCGTGGTTCTACTCTCCAGGGTGGCAAGCTGCTGGGAAGAAGTGCTCACCTGGATGAGGAGGAACCATCTGCATCATCATTTAGGCTTTCCTTCCTTTCCAGAAACCATAGATGTCTTCTTCTAATGGTAGAATTACAGCTCTCTGATGCCTCTAAAACTGACCCAGAGCCTTCCCTTTTTCATGGCTGGTGGGAGTTTAGGTGCCCCTGTGTCTTTGTAGAGGGTTTCCTTGTGTTTCACGTGCCCTCAACACCGTTCTGTCGGTGGCTCTCTCTGACAACACTTTCCTCACTGTGTGAATACAGATCTCATTCTTAGTGCAGCACCCAGCTTCTGCCAGTGAGGAGTCACTTGGTGGATTTAGGACGAGGTGTCCTGGCTGGGTGATAGCTACTAGACCTCCAGCAGAAGGAAGAAGATGTTTCCTCTGCCAGCAGAGAACACCTGTGAATGGTAAGACACAGAAATGCAGCAATAATGTATCTGTGAGAAGGTGAGGAACCTGTCAGCTGCTAGAGATAGATCCTGATCCTGATTTCCAAAGGAAACCTGGCATCACGGGCTAAGGAGAGGATGTGGTATGAGGGGCTGCCCTGGATCTAGTTCAGCTGGTGTATTTTTTTCTCAGAGGGGATTTTCAAGGAGAGAGCTGTCACTGGTGTATGACTTTTGGGCACCCAGAACTGCATTAACCAAGAGAGATCTTTGACCTCCCACTTGTGTAAGTAATCAGAGGTCATCCTGGACTGAGTATATCCAATGTTCAGACTCAGTATGGCTCAGATTTAGCTCAGATTTGTACCCAGGACAGATTCCAATCATAGACTTTGAGCTGAGGCACTTTTTCCCTGTCAGAATTTGGAAAGAGGAGGTGGAAAGGTTGCAGTGCCCTTGGCGTCTGCATAAGAGAAGCATTCACCTGGTGATTTATACTGATGGCTCTTGTGGAGCTCAGGGGTTGTGGTGAACTCGGACAGGCTGCAAAATGGAGAGATGAAAAGCCTCACTGAAAAGGAGCAGCAGGAGCTGGGAGCAACCGGGAGAGGTCTCTGGAGGGAGCAGGGCAGGCACAGCTGAGCTGCCTTTCCCAAAGCCTACTTAGCATAGGCCAAGGCCCTCATTTACTGTTGACTGGAGGGATGTTTTACAAGTGCCCCTTCTGGTTTAGAGAGATATGAAATCTGACTGTAATTAAGTTAATTTGGAGTTGAACATGGGCAAAGATAATGAGCTGGAAATAACAAAAGAAGAAAGATGGGAAGGTGTTGCTAAGGAACAGGTCTTTTGCATTAAATCCTCTCCCCTCCCCAGTCAAATAAAGCATTTTTAGGATCTGGGTGGCTGACTGATGGGGCAGACAGAGCATAGTCATGGAAATGACTGCTAGATCAAGAGCTCAGAATAATAACGGAGGTACGAGGAGGGATGTGACTGGGAGAATTGAGAAAGGCAAAAAGGGTCACAGCTGTGGCCAGTACAATTTAGGGGCAGAGCAGTGGCTTTGGGATCAGCAGAGTGGTGTCCTGTGCCTGACTTACCCCGCATTTGAGGGAACCCCCCGGTGCCCTGAGCCTCCACTGGGAATGCTCTGAGATATTGACATAAGGACTGGCCACCACCACGTCTTGCTTATCAAAGACCAGCAAACAGCTCCTCTCAAAGCAGAAGGCTTTTAACTTCTCCAGTGTTTGACCTTGGAGAGAATTCCCACTGCAGTCAAGCATCAGGGTGAAGGCTTAAGATTGGTCCTCCTTGGCTTTTAGAAATGGTGTAAAATAGAGTGTGTTCAAGCCAAAAGGAGGATGGAAGAGAGGTCTGCAGAAAGGACCAGAATATTTAACAGCCAGCAAAGCATAAGTAAATAGACAAGTTATTATCAATGAGTTTGTTTGAATTTGACAGAGCTTTCCTGCAAACATGGGGGAGGGAAGGGGGGTGAAGAATTCCCCGCCAGTGTGAGCTGTAATAAAGGACCTGCTGTTTTCTGATTCTCACTCTCTGTGAAAATTGAAAAGGTTAGCCAGGTAATTGAAATCGGGACTGGAATACAAATAACAGTGTGAAAACCCTACAGCTGGCAAATAAAGTTGCAGAGAAAAGATTCAATCCTCAGTGGAATTTCTTAGCAGCAAAAAGACTGGATGGATGGGGGAAGAGATGATTTTCAATATACCTGTTCCTCCTGGGAGAGAAGATAGGGAACGAAATGAGACCAGAAGGAACCAGACTGAGACTAACACTCATATGAGTGTTCCTTGCTGTTAATGCAAGAGACACAAGAAAACTGGGGTGTGCTGAGGCTGAATCGTGTCTGGCAGTTCTTGGTGCCTCTTGGAGGAGTGCAGTGGGTTTGCTGGGATTTGGTAGGCTGCCACGTGAGCCCCAGCTTTGGGACTGGTTAGCGTTATGAGCAGAGAGAGCCGGCTCCACATGACTCAGCCCCTTGTCTTGGGACTGGGATACATAACCAGAGCAGATGGATCTGGGCCAGTGTCAACTGCTGCTCATCTTTGTCACAAGCAGGAACACAAGCTGGTTTCATCATTTTAAGCCAAGAGCGTGCTGCCTGAGTCTCAGTTCCAATGGAGGGTCCTGCCAGCGCTACTGAAATGGAAATTTGTACGTGCTGCTCTTTCTGTGGTTTGTTTTTCTGCGGGAGCAGGTAACTTGAGCTGGGAGGAAACAGTGCTGCAGGGCCTAGGGGAAGCTGAGTTTTGTGGTAGTAACCAGGTTTGTTCACACTCAAAAAACCCTCTGCATGCAGGATTTCCCTATCACCAAGCCATCTGACAAACCCCAGCACATGGTTGAATAAACGTGGTTAAATACACCTCCAAGTTCCTGTGTTAGTGCTTTGTTTCCTTCCTCCCAGAGAGTCTGGTGAGTTATTCTGTTTCTCAACTCCTGTACATTTTTGCTGCAGTTGCTCTGTGCTGCCCAACCCACCTGCACTGCAGTCATGAAAAAACTTCTTTTTGGAGACTTTCCATAGAGTTCAGGCAGCTGTTTAGCACGTTCTCTGGCAGGACAGATCTTCCTGCCCTTGTCATCTCCTACAGAAGCAAAGGAAAGAAAACTGAAATGTTGCAAACAAATGCTGCAAATTCTACACGTGCTAGAGCTTTGTTGGAATTTCTCTGCCTTTTGAGTGCAGCTCAGGTGTCCCAGAGGCACCAGCCCCAGATCAGTGAACAAAGTGTAGGTGAGCCTCTGAGGATGCTGTTCTCCCACTGTTTAGTGGTGATTTAGCTGTGAGCCATTTGCTTTGCTCATTTGGAGCATGATTTTCCTAGTGAGGCATTTCTGAGGGAGTCTCTTGGGTTCTGAAGAGGTGAAACAAATTGAAAGGGTCTGATAAACATACCTGCTCTGCAACAAAGAACACACAGCACTCCAAGGTGACTTGTACCTTGTTGCCTGGCTGCGTTTTTCAGCTGCAGAAGATACGCATAAAAATTACCTGTAAAACACCTGAAGTAGATGACTGAAATAGGTCAGATAAATTGATTTTAGAACAGCTTTTCCCCCTCTCATTTAGCTAGAAAAGGAATACAGATTTCCTCTGATGGAGATCATGTTGAAGACATCTGAGTCAAAGGGTCTTCTGGAAAACTCACCTTTAGCCAAAAAATCAAACAAAAGCCTGTTCCTCTGGGAAGGAATTTGCTGCAATTCATAAAATAGTGTAAGAGGAGAATGCAAGAAAAAAGTTATTTGGGCTTTTACAATAAGCACCTCAGCATTTCATTCATGAATTAGCATCCCAGTGGGAAGCAAATTATTCCAACAGCTCCCATACACCTAAAATTAATCCTTCTTTAAAAATTAAATGGATTTAAGATAATTTGCCTTAAAAACATCAGCTACAGCTTTTCAGGGTTTCACAAAGTCTAGACAGTAACAAAAAGTCTTCTGGTGGCAAATGAGCTTAGCTCTGTGTCTTGGGTATGACCAAAGCAGGCTGTTGACTACCCAGAATGTAAATGGAAAGAAATATGGAAGAAAATCAACAACCCTTGACTCTCCTGGAGAGATTCTTACTTTATGGTCCATTTTGTACTTGGCAAATTCTTTTTTCAGAGTCAGGGAATTGTGCACAAGATGCTCTCTGTATTTTGGTGCATGGTGACCTACCCTAACAACTTCAAAAGTGTTTTTTCCCAGGCAGGGAAACCTGCAGGGCCCAGATCGGGCAATTTTCTGCAGTTTCTTTGGAAACTCTTTTAATCATCAGCTCACTCTGAAGGACATTTGCCATCATTGCTTTGACTCGGACTAAATTCTAAACCCAAATTTTAATCCTCGCAAGAGCTTGCTTAATTTCTTGCTCTTTCCCCTTTCTCTTCCTCAGTTTGTATACAGAAAGAAAAAGTTCAGATTATTGTTCTTCTTTCATTATCATATTCCTCCTTACATTAATATCCATTTGATATGGAAATGGCACAGCTCAGCAATTTGCTAGTTTGTAGAAAAAGAAACCTCAGTGGGGAAAATACTAGCAAGTGTCATGATGAACAGCAAAGAAAATGAGACAACCGTGGAAGAACAGAGAGGAGGAGCAGAGCTGGCTGTTCCACAGCCTGGGAAGCAGCACTTTTTGCTTTGGGGCCCTCTCCTGGCTATGACAACTGTGCTGCCCAGTTCTGAACCTCCTCCCCTCTAGGAGCAGTTGTGCAGAGTTCTTCGATGCCACGTGGCCCACGGGGATTTGTGCTGGTTTTGTGCAAATATACCAGCTGAAATATGGGTTTTTTTAAATACTGTGACTTGTAATCAGTCCTTGGTGTCCTGCCCTTGGTGCTAGCTGAACATCTGGGGAATCTCCATCTTCTGCTGCTCACGTAAAATCAGAGGGAGCGACAGGAAGCACAAGGATTTCTGGAGCATGGACCAGGCTTAGGAAGACAGACTTTAGTATATTTATTTTTGTGTTACATACAGATAACCATCTCTGCAGCTGAAATGTACATTTAGTTTTACGGATAAGCTGTGGTTTAAACACTTCAAAACACAGCGGTGTTCAAAAACTCCTCATATAAACTTAGCAGAACTGTCCACCTGCTGTTCATGGCTTTTTTTTCCAACTGAACCTGGCCTTAGATCTGGGCATTACTCACTGGCAAGGAACACAATTTTTCTCCCCTTTGAGTGCTTCCTTGCAGCGAGTGTCAGACCCTCCACATTTTGTTCACAGTGCTGGAGCACTGCCCCTGCTCTCCACACTTTCTGCTCACACACTTGCATGTTTCCCAGAGGGAGACAGAAGCAGAGAAATAAATCAATAGACAGTTCTACAAAGTCACGCTTGATTTCAAATAAATACAATTTTATCACACCAGACCACTTCGGGGGAAAGAGAGTTGTTCTTCATTTTTGTGCAACAGGAGTTTTTTCTCAGCCAGTTGCCAACATTTTTCAGCACTTGGCTATGAAAGCTCCTCAATACATAAATAAAGGAACAGCCTCAGCTTTCATGACATCTCTATCAATCGTCCTGTGTTTTTCATCGTTGGATCCAGATTTCAAAATGCAGGAGGTAAATATCAGAGCAGAGTGATAAATAACTCAAGCACCAACCTTTTGGGAAAAAAAGCCTTCAGTGGACATCGACTACATTAAGGGACAAAGTCCATCAACTGTTTTGTAGAGATCCTCCCTCAGGAATGAGGGGGTATCGAGCTGTGCAGTCAAGGGGAACTTAACTTGAAGTCTCCAGTTAGAACACTTTTTTTTTCACTGCATTTATTTTATTTTTAGCAGAATTCAGAGGAGTTTTGACATGTCTCTCCCAATAACACTTTCACAGAAGGTTTGGTTTGGTGCAAGACTAAATGTTTTCAGCTTCAGTTTTGATATTTGGCCAAAAAAGCTCAGTAAGTTTTGTTTATGAGTATCATTTTTTTTTTGACAGACAAAAAATTAAATGTGATAAAAAACTGCTTTTAGAATTAAAAAAAAAAGTTCAGAACCAGGTGAGTTCCTGATGATTTGCTTCGCACTATTTCTCTTCTAAAATTTCTTCACCCACGCACATTCCTCCCACCTCTGCTTCCCCTTCCTCACAAAACCCTTTCGTCTTCCCTTGGGACTAAAATAAGGCCATTTCATTTAAGACCACACAAAATCTTCACCCTTCAGCTTCACCCCCCAACCCTTGTCTGCACGTCCCTGTGCTCATCTGCAAGTCAAGGGATGCGTTTACCAACCCTAAACTTTGCAGCCAAAGGTTGGGATTCTCCTGTGAAGAGAGGTGAGAGTGGCGTCACTCGTGGAGGGCTCTCACTCATGGGTAGCCCTCTGTGCAGCAGCACAAGATGCTGTCTCATCCTAAATGCACAACAGGCATTGAAAAAGCCACAAAACCTCGCAGGGGAATGTCTCCACACCACGCTGGATGTGTGACAATGTCAAACTGCACCATCTCCTCAGCCCTTTGGCTGGTGTCTAGGACAGATTTCAGGTAGCTGGGACACAGAGGAGAACCCCCTGGGCTCAGTGAGGGGTCTGCCCAAGGGCGGCACAGGGTGAGGGAGGAAATCCAGCACAGCCACTGCCCAGGTGGTCCCCAGGTGGTCCTCAAGTGGGATGACAGAGCTCAGAGCCCTGCACAGGCAGGAGAACAGGGAAAGGGGCAGTGCACAGGCAGCAAGGCACCACTGGCATGGCCTGTCCAGAGGGAAAACACACTGTAATCTCTGGCAGAGGGAAAAATAATGCAAAATTTCTGCTTAGAAATGTAAATGTCACTGGTAAAATGCAAGTGTCCACTTGGGGGTGGCAAAGCATTTCAGCTGTGTCTTGAGGGAGCAGGAACAGCCTTTTCTCTGTGGGCCTTGTGTGTGGCTCTCCCCCTCTCCAAGGCTTGTTTCTCAAGATTGCAGGGGGTAAAAAGGGCCCGAAAACATTCCCCTCATGCTCCAGGAAAAGGTGACTCTCCAGCTGCCATGAGTCTCCCACCTTCAAGCCCCACAGTGAGAATCAAATAGAAAACTTTGGGGCAAACAAAGTAAGAGACCGTGGTAACAGGAATACAATCCTTTCCTCCTCGGTAGGAAATGTCATCTGGGTCCCCAGTGAGCAGAATGGAAAATGTCTTTATGCATACAGTGTATCATCTTTCAGGAACTAATGTTCTTATCTGCTGGGATAACTCTGTGTTCTCTGGCTGTGTAAGCAGCTGCCAGTCCCCTGGTGACACTCATGGGATGATTCTCTGTGGCAGTGCGTGCCAAGCCTCAGCCCAGAGTGGAGACTAAACCCAGCCCTGAGCCAGGATGCACACGGGAGGCATTTCCCTGAAACACAATGAACAGGCTTTGAAGCCTGTGAGACAGAGTTTTACTAAATTCTTTATCACGTAATGGACTCCCCCTGAACTCCCCTGGCGAAATTCTGTAGGGTCCTGCAGTCAGCAGAGCCCAGGAATTTGTCATCTCGGATGTGAGTGTACTGCCTTCAGGATCTGTTTGCACCACTGGGATGCAGGAAAGTTTTTCAGACCTTGTGTTGCGCTTTGTGGCAAAAACTGAATTTAGTTGATGCAAGATCCCTGCAAAACTCCTTTTTTTTATTGCCCCTGTATTAGGTTTGTCCCAACTCCCTCTGCTGTGGATGCTGTCCTGCTCCTTCCCGGTAATTTATTAATCCACATAGATCTCTGACTTCTGCAATCCACCTGGTACAGGAGGAGTGAATTCTGCTGAAGCACAACCACAGGGCTCTGCTGGTGGAGACGACACATAAATATCCAAAGTTGAAGTAATGATAAGAAGCTCTGAAAGTAAAAGTTTGCTTTACATTTATTTTACAAGTATTGGCTCCCTGGTTCTTCTGGCCCAGAAATAGCCATTGCTGGTAGCTGGTGTTTGTCAGCCCAGCTCTGAGCTACTCTCATTCTTGCCTGTTTGCTAATGTTGACAGGAGAGGTTTGCAACAGCCACAGCCTCAAGAAGGTCATAGCAGAGGGAAGTGGGACTGGCTTACCTAAAGCTAGAAGTGGGTAGACAAGGCTTATGCAGAAAGTTGTCCCATTTCAAAATAAGTAAAAACTGATGGTTAGGTTGCTGCACAAAAAGCCATTTGGTAAGATTTGGCTGAGCTGATTCTCTCTCCTGTGCTGGCAACACTTGGAGTTTGTCTCATCTTTCAAAGCAGCTCTTTGCTGGCACAGCCTGCAGTGAGCAAACTCAGATTTCCAGCCCTCCCTTTAGCTTGGGGGTCATACAGTGCTTCCCTAACACATCCTAAATACAGTCTTCTCCTTCATTCATTCAGTGGGACACCTCCTAAACAATTCTTGCTGAAATCAGTCTTTTAAGAAGGTCTCTTCTCCTTTTGTTTCTTAAAGTAATTTTCTTAACCTCTCTCACCTGGATCACAACATGGAAAGTCACAGGCCAGTGGAGAGCTGAGAGCTGCTGACAGATGTCCTGTGTGTGCCAGGGAGACTCGTGTTTTCAGCAGAGTCCATGAGGTTGTGATCCTCAATCACAAACATGCTCTTCTGGGATGAAATCTTGCAAGTGGGATGTTTAGGGGCACAGTACTTGCAGGAAGGAGAAATCACACTGAGAAAAGCCATCCTGAAGCGCTGGGACAACAGGTTGTAAATGATGGGGTTTGTGGCAGAGCTCAGGTAGAAGAAAACACCTGGGAGAACAAGAGCAGGGGGAAGAGAGAGACACATTTATGTGTGAAGCAGTCTCATAAGAGGAAAAATCTCTTCATTGCCTATAAAGCTCCACCAAGCTTGGGTGCAAGGGTGGAGACAGCAGCAGTGGAGCTCTGCTGCCTTCCTGGTACAGGCAGAGGGATGTCTCACCAAGGTTAGCTCAGGCACTGCAGCAAAAGGAAAGTGGGAGGGAATGTGAATTGGAGCTCACTCTCCCCAGCTGTTCAGGAACCAGCTCTCTCTTGAGCTGCCCTGACCTGCCTCCAGCACTGCCCTCGTCCCACAGCAGGGTGTGCACAGCTGGTACCCCGTCAAAGCAGTCAGAGGATAACTTCCAGCCAGGGGAAGCTTATTTCCTACAACTCACCAGGACAATTGCACAAGATTGGATTTGTCTGAGCTGCCTAATGGCCACATTGAGTGTTTTCCCATGGCAGACTGAAAATAAGAGTCCTCTTTGAAAAGCCCTTCATTCTGTGGTTGACAAGGCCATAAAGATCTGGTTTCATAGCCCAGTTCTGAGCAGCATGTAAGGTTCTTGTCTTGCATTTGGTAAGGTTTCCTGTTTGCCCTAGAGAGCCTGTGGAGGATGCTGCTTGCTCCTGTGTACTTCTTAAAAGCAACTCAATGACAGCAGTCTTTACCTCTGAACATTCTCAAGCACGAAAAGCAGCTAGTAATGACACATGATACCCTTTCTTTTTCTCTTTTATTCTCTATGAATATTCAGCCACTGTATTGGACAACACATCCAGATCTTGAAAGCTGCAGAGACTTGCCTGCAGTTTTTATTCAGGCACTATTCTCATCACCGCTCACCAAACTTCCAGAAAGTTTTCCATGCAAGTCTCATGTCCCCTACAAAATAAATGACTGCAAATTCCAAGTAAACCACTCATAAATACTTTTCTGTTTTGCCAGTCCCTGTGCAAGTGGAAGAATAAAGCTTTACCTGACACCACATGAATCAAGTTGAACGTATTGGCCAAAGGCTCAGTCCATTCCACAACAAAGCTGAAGAAAAGTCGGTCTATATGGAATGGAGCCCAGCAGATGGCAAAAACTATCACAAGGACAACTGGCATGGAGAAAGGGGAGAAGAAAAACAGGTCAGTAATGGGAGGATAAGGTTCACCAGCCTGCACAGGGCAGAGAGTTCAGAAAGCTGGGTGGGAGACTTAATATACAAATTTTATTCATGGTTTCAAAACTTTTGCCATACTTTCTGTCTTACCATTACCAACAAAAAGAGAAATCTTTCCACTAATTTCTGTATTGGATAACCCAATGCATGTCCACACAGTGACATTCAAACAGAGCAGGAAACAGCCAGGCAGTGTTGGGGTATATATGGGGCCCAAACCCATTCCAGGCTCAGAAAACCAGGCTGGCTTCAAAGTACAGTTTCTTGGTTCAGGCAGTGAATTAAACTGTCTTAAAGAATAATGTTATTGCAGGAAATACTGAAGGTGATTTCTGTTTGCTGCATAAACACCATCTCAGTAGCAAGGTGATCTTTGCCTTAAAGACAGCCCCAAATTAGGAAGTCATGTGAATGCTTTCAGGGGGATTGGAGCATAAATTCTACTGAATGTTATACAATGTGCAAGTCTGCTTAGGTCCAGCTTTTCTTTGAAGTGGTTAAGCCAGCAGGAGGTGATGCATGTGGCTTGGCAGGACTGTCTCAAGAAAAGACAGCTGAGAGGGGACCTCATCACTGTCTGTCAGCGTCTGCAGGGAGGTGTCAGAGGATGCACCAGGCTCTGCTCTGTGGGGCCCAGAAACAGGACAGGAACTGATGCCCAGGAAGTTCCACCTGGACACGAGGCAGAAGTTTACTGTGCAGTGACCCCACCCTGGAACAGATTGTCCAGAGAGGGTGTGGACTGTCCCTCACTGGACATATTCCAGAGCAATCTGGACACAGTCCTGTGCTCTGGGATGACCCTGCTTGAGCAGGGAGGTTGGACCAGTTGGCCCACTGTGGTCGCTTCCAACCTGAACCATTCTGGGATTCCTGCTCGTGAGCAGGGCTCAAGGTGTGATGAAAAACAGATGTGCATTCTGTTAAAATGTACCAGATACTTCCTTTGCACTCTGAAAAAAAAAGGGATCCTCCCTGGAGGGCTGCAAGAGCTGGTTTGGAGTGAGGGATGTTGGAGAATTGTTGAGGGATGTTGGACCCGGTGAGGGATGTTGGAGAATTGCCATACAAGCATCTGCCACAAAGGTTTGCTCAACCTCCTCTTGTGCTGGGGAGGAAAATTTAGTTTCTGAGTCTTTTGGTGGTTACCCCTTGTGCTTCATCCTGTAAGTCCAGCTAAAACAGCAATAAGCTTTTTTTCTTAAAATAGCAGCTACTCATCTCATAGCTCTTGTATCCAATGAATTTGCTCAAGGCCCTTCAGGATCTGGTCACTCTCCTGTTCATGGTAAATAAAACACAGAAGCACTCACTACTTACACAACATCTTGGTGACTGATTTCCTGGATGGTCTCTGAACATTCACAGCCATTTCCTCCACTTCCAAAGATTCATCTCCTTTCAACTGGCAAAAGGAGAGAAACCAAAAAAAGAGCTTAGAGAAGAGATCACACCCCCCTCCCCAGACATAGACTGATATTTTGATAGATGTAGTTTGAGAAAGCAAAGTTTGGGGCCACTCAGGACTCACTGAAAAAAAAATCTACATTTGAATTTCAGTGTTTATCTAGATACACTCTGAAAAAAAAAGGGATCCTCAATCTGCAGAATTTTAGGTTCAAAACAATCTGCAGATTTTATGCATCTGAACGTGTATATTTACAGCAAATTTATATTTCATTTCCCCACTTACTTTTTCTCAATGAGTCAACATTCGGTTCACAGTTTATGTTCAATTTCAACAGTATTTTGCTAGGCATTATTTTCTCTTCTAGCAAAATATTGTTTGTTTATTTTCCTAAAAGTGTTCCCCACAATTAAGCACAAACCAATGATCCAAAAAAATACCCAGAGAGGCCTCCGCACAACACAGCTGTGATAACTGGAAAAAAATCCTGTACAATTCAAGGGAGTTTTTTTCATGCCCTGAGTGTTTGGACTAGTTGATATTCAACCCATCTAATGAACAAACCCCAGAAATTCTGCCTTGCAGATGGGCAGGGTGCATGATACACAGAGATTTAGCCACACACTGCTCACGTACAACAAGGAGAGGTTTTTTCGAGTAGTTTTCTCTGGACTTCTGAAAAATGGACATAAAGAGCAATAATCTGATCCTCCCTGGCGTCCTTCCCCAGTATGTTTATGGTGAGAGCACTGGTGCTTTGGTGATGAAAAGATCAGGTTTAGATGAAGAGGAAAATTGATTTGAACACCAAAGAAATCATATCTGGAAAGTCCATATTTGGCTCCAGCTTCCTGCAGTGGGAACTCCTGATTAGCCAACAGCTTTGGCTGTTTTCAAGTGAGAGAAACTGGAACCAAAACTTTTAATTACACGTGAGACGATATCAGGAATGAGGAAAAAGATAGAAATCCTCTGGATTTGTAAAAACCTCGTGAAAACATGCTAGTTGTGCCATTTGCCTTTTACACTGTGACTTTGCTTTCTGATTTCTGATTAGTAATACTTTTCTGTAAGGATGATGAAATGAGCCCTTCTTCCAATGTTCTCTTTATTCTATTTATAAAAGGAAAAAACCATGTAACTGGAATTATATTCAATTATACTGCAATTCAGCCTCTCATGTTTTACATTATTCCCCTTGTAACTTTTAGTCATAGCTGCAGTTGCTTAAGGAAAAGACTGAGTTGATTTGTAATACATCTAGTGATAAATGATCAGATTTATTAAAACCCCTGGATTCCCTTCAGTGATTTTCAGTCTCAACAGTAATCTATTCCAGGCATATTCCAGAGCCTCAGAGAGTACAGTGTGCTGGTACTGTAATAAACCAAAGACACGTGTCTTTATTTTTCACCTTCCTTCTGTCATTTTGATGACGCTGTAAGGCTCCTCTTCAGCCTCAAGTGATGAAGTTGTAACAAGTAAGAATAATTCAGCAGCTGCAGTTTAATAAAGCAGTGAATCATTACAAACAGGGAGGGAAAAAAATAAATAAATGAGTCTATGGCAAAGGCTGTAACTTGAGTTAATGCCAGTGGTTTGAGAGGGGTAGAGCTCCAGCCAAGGTAGTGGTTACTTTTACATCAGTGTGATGCAGGAGGCTGTGTAGGTTTGAGATGAAGTTACCCTTTCACTGCTAGAGGATTAAAAGTGACTGGAGCAAGAAGTTGAAAATTGGATTTTCCCCCCAGATCTTTATTACCTACAGCATTTCGTCCCAGAAATCAAAAGGCAGAGTGAAATTAGGGTCTCACCTATCCCCAGGCAAACCTGGTGAGGCCACTCTGCAAAAGAAGAACTGTTTTCTGTAATTGCAAGAGCTGAACTGTTTTCTATAAACTCTTTGGCCTGTCGGACACTAGTGGTGATCAAAGTTTCTCGCCAGCTAATGGAAAAATTGATATTTAAACCCCACAAGGCTTGTGCTAAAGCCTGCTGTCCTGCCTGATTCGGAGATTTGGCTGAAGCAGTTGGTGCTGAGCTGCAGCCTTGGTGTGCCCTTCGCTCACCCCATGGCAAAGGAGAATCAGCCACTGGGGACAAGGACTGCTGAACAACCTCCATGGAAAGGGGAGAGGCTCCAGAAGAGGTGTGCTGGGCTCTGCAGAAATTAGCCAAAGACAGTCACCATCCATGGATGATTCTGGGTGTTTAATGACTGGGCATTTGGGAGGCGAAATAGATTTTGATGATAAAATCTGGACCAGATGTGCATTGGCAAGAATAAGTTGTCTTGCTTCAAAGACTGCTAAAATAAAATAGTCAGTGTGTATTATTATTATTATTATTACTATTGCTGCCAGTTACTGAGGGGATGAGAGACTAAGAGAAGAGTTGGAACCTTGTGAGAAGAATCATCCAGCCTATGCTGTCAGAAACCCTTGTTAAATAGAGTATGACTTTTAGACAAGCAGTGATCAACACCTATGCCTGTGTCCTTTTAGGAATCAGTTCAAAAGAAATGGACAGGGGCCTTGCACTGAATCCTGCTGCAATGGAGACTTCTTCCCAAGCAATCCCATCCCATCTCAATCAGTGTTCCAGGGATGAACTTCCACGAGCAGCTACTTCGCAATGTTCTCATCCTCTCCCTCCTCAGCTCTTTGGCTGTGGGTTGCAATCAGCAGCCCAACAGCTGCGTTGGATTTGAAGAGCCTGGATGATTTAGGGATTTATCCTAAAGGTATCTGTGACGAAAACCCCATGAAAGAGGCAGCAGGAAGCTTCCTCAATGAAGTCTAATGAGTTTACAGTGCAATGATCAGTGTCCTCTTCTTTACAGTGGTGCTGGAACGCTCAATTGACCATAACATTGCAATATTAAACCATGAAGCCTTAAAATTATACCCAAGTAGATAACGAGGTAATCAACCATTTCCCAGTGAAAAAGACAAATGCATTTTTACATTTTTCAAGGAATTACACTATAAATTAACTCAGGTACCCTATGACCTATGTTTGCTGCCTTCTCACAGCTACTTGGCAGGTCACCTTCTGCATCCTCAGACTCTCCAGCACTGGCAAAGCTTGAGGGGGAAACTGGTGAGGAAATGCCCTTCTTAAAAGCCTGGATTTGAAAAGGTTACATCTCTCTTTGCTGAATTTGAGCTGTTGTACAACCTTTGAATCAACCCTGAGCTATTCCACTACATTCTGTGAGTGATACGTGGCACTCAGGAGACTGCAGGGTGTTGCTAAAGCTTCACAGATTTCATCCTCTGTGAGTAGATAAAAAGTGTCTCCTCTTGGAAAATTATATATATACATATATATACACATCATTCTTCTATCACTTCTGTTGAAGAAATGAAATCATCTTGCCCAGTGCAGCTTGGAGATAATGCAGATCCAGCCAGGATGGATCCTGTTGAAATTTGGAAGTCTGAGCTGGATATACAGAAAAACAGAGGCACAAACAGTGGACATTACCGTCCTTAGGAAAGACAGCTTGAACAAATGTGTGAATTTGCAGAAGTCCTGGGGGATCAGCCCTCATCTGGTACTGAGCTTCTCTTCTGGGATGGGGTATAGGAATATCTGCTGCTGCAAATAGAAGTTATTGCAACCTTCAAGCCTTCTTTTTATTAATTCAGGGATTCCTCTTTTTGTAACAACTCTATTTTCAACACCTGTCATTCCCTTCAGGTCTTATTTTGCAAAATATTCATTGAAACTATGTAAAGAGCCTTCAAACTATCCAGACATTGGGGATAGTTTAACCCATTCACTGCCTCGAGGATGTGCTCTGTGGTATGGATTTCAGTCAGTTAATCCTTTTTTTTCTCCCTGGGTAAGTAAAAATTGCTTCTGTATAATTTCAGGTAACAGTAAATATCAGTCAGCACAACAAAATGATATATACACCAGCAGAGATTTGGTTGAGTTTCTTGCACATTATTTTAAAAGTTCATTAGTCTCTGTTTCTTGGGAGAAATAATGGGATCAGACACATCTTTGTAAGCTTTAAGTTATATTCAGTGTGATAAAATGGGATTTATGTTGGCTAAATGTCTGTAACTTATGAGAAGAAAGCAGTCATCAAGTCACTGTGATTAGCAGTGCATTTCAGTGTTGTGCTACATAGTTTTATAACACTGTGATCCTGATTGTTATATCCACACATTTACATGATGGATACTTGGCAAAAGTAGTCTCACTTTCTGAAGAGAAAAGGAATATAAGCTCTAAGGTGGCCTGGTGAAACAAGGCTGTAGTTATATAAAGAAATGATTGCTGAATTTGCTAGCTGCAGCAATAAGGTAACATTTCAGTTTATGAGAGCTTTGTGAGTTTAACAAGTGAATATTATCACCAGCTCCAGGGAAGGAAAAGAAGAAAGTAACGCAATGGAAATTCTACAGTCACAAGAAAAGGGAAAACAAATAGAACCCGAGATTCAATCACTAGCCGGCTTCTTTTTATTCTTTTCACATTTTCCTTTCCGTCCATTTCTTTCTAATCTCTACTGCAAAGCCGTAAATCTCCGAGAGGCTGGAATCAATCTAGAGACTTGGGTGTTTCATTAACATTCAGATGTGAGCAGCAGTGACAGTAAGTTTTTATAAGATTGGGGTAAATTATTCCCCAGCATAACTATATTAATTTCAGAACAGGATTGCACCAAACAAGGAGTCGGATCTACTGCTTTCAGAGGTTTGAAACACTTTTGCTGTTTTGGGGGAGAAAACAGATGGGCAAGAAAGAGGTGCAAAAATCACTTAAAAGCCACGTACACACACAAACACAAGAATGAGCCAAGGAAACACTGAGCACAGCTGGAGTAGGACTTACTCTTAGCCCCATCAGATAGTACAGCACACTTATCACCCCCATGGGCAGCACATAGAAGAGGAAAGAGGTGATCTGGACAATACAGTTGTAGATCCAGAGGGGCATGACCACGGTGCAGGTGGCAGAGCCGGGGACCAGGGTGCCATTGGGGAAATGCTGCAGCACGATGCCGTGGGTGCCCGTGTTGGGGAGGGCAAAGAGCACGGAGAGCACCCAGAGCACCACGATGGTCCTGAGGGCGCGCCGGCGGGTGCTCTCCAGCTTGGCGCGGAAGGGGTGCAGGATGGCGATGTACCTCTCCACGCTGAGCGTGGTCACGCTGAGGATGGAGGCAAAGCACACGGTCTCGAAGAGCGCCGTCTTCAGGTAGCAGCCGACGGGCCCGAACAGGAAGGGGTAATTGCTCCACATCTCGTAGACTTCCAGGGGCATCCCGAAAAGCAGCACGAGCAGGTCTGAGACCGCCAGGCTGAACAGGTAATAGTTGGTCGGGGTCTTCATGTTCCGGTGTTTGAGGATCACGAGGCAAACCAAGAAGTTCCCCACCACCCCGACAATGAAGATCACGGAGTACACCAAAGCCATGGGCAGGAACAGGTGGCTCCGCCTGGGCCCACACAGGAAGGCTAAATAATCCTCAGTGCTGTTTAAGTACCCCCTAAGACGTTCTTCATGTAGAGCAAGGTGGTTTAACCAGGAGATATTACTGACCCAGGCCATTGCCGGATCTGCTGAAAGGTTTCACAGCTGAGATTTGCTGTTCTTCCTGTTCCTCTGTGCAAGTTTGATCACTTTTTGCAGAGAGAGGAGGAGGGGTGTAGTTGCCTTGTGAGCCCTGGATGCACAGAGGCACTGAGGATGTGAATGAGTGTGTTTGCCTGGCTCTGGGTAAGGTTTTGCTGCTCAACAGCTGTTCCCCTGCACAGAGCCCCTCAGCCAGAAAGCCCCTCCTTTCCCACATATTCATTGGCTCGCTAAGTGCGTTAGATTGTAGAGTACGAAAAGAGGTTCCAGCCACTTGCATCAGCTCCCGAGGCTGATGTATTTACAGAGTCACAAATGTGGGATTTAGGGAGCTGGGAATCGGAAATACAGGATACAAAACCAGCTGCAGGTTATTTGTATTTGTCAGAGAGGGGGAAAGCAGACCAGAAACACCCCCAAAACTCTGTCTAAAAAGCTTTTACAAAATGATACCAATGTTACATCCAGTTATGAGCCACAAGCAAAACAAAACAAAAGGTTCTGGCATGATTTTGTTTTTCAAACCTCTGCTGATTTTTATTTTCTGTTGTCTATGGCAGCAAGTACTTGGAGACAGAGGTTGATCAGTAGAAAGCCAAACTGTTTTTGTAGCCATTTATGTGGAATTATAATGCTTCAGCCTTTTTATAAACACTGCAATTGTTTTTCTCCTGAAATCTCACAGAAGATTTTAATTGCAATTCTTATTGACTTCAAAATATTTTCTCACTTTCCAGGTATGCTGGAATTTGATCCTGTATTCCTAGAAAGCCTTGTTTTGGGAATATTTCTGTGCGGCATATTATTCCATATTTAATGCCTATGGTCATGATTTTTATAAACTCTTCTTTCTTCATGAATGACAAGCATTCTGCAAACACACTTTCTGAGCCAAAAAAAATGTGTCTCCTGTAAGGATCACAGCTCTGCCAAAATAGATCATTTAGCTCTGTGTGAATGCTTGATTCCTTACTGAATTTCTCTGAAACAAAAAAGGTTTCAAGTCTGTAGATACAATTTTCTGAGATTCAGAAAACATTCACCTGTTTGGAATTGAAGAAGTGCGAGATCTGAGGGTGAGTTTATGGGATTTTTGTCAGCTTGGTGTGTGAGTTTTCTGCCCAGAACCTCTCAGTAGCTCTCACTTTTGAGTACCTCAGTCCCCTCCTTGAAGCCTTGTAAAGTCCCCTGTAAAGTCCCCTTGAAGCCTTGCCCAGTCCACTCCTTGAAGCCTTGTAAACCTTTTACAACCCTGACATCCTTTGGCAAGTAGTTCCTTGAATCTGCTATTTATGTGTGTATCTCTTTTCTCTGTTTGACCCTTCAGCTTGACCTCTCAGGAAAAAAAATGGTTGTTTCAGTAAGCACAGACTGCCTCCAGAATAGCAGCAGTGTGTGAGGAACCAAAGGTGGGTGCCTTTGAGGCATATTCAGTGTGTGGAGCCTGGGAATTACTGTGCAGTCACTCAAAATGTGAAAGGCATGGAAGGTACCACAACAACCATACTAAAAGGCAGAAGCAAGTCTCTTGTGATGACTTTCAGACCTGCTGAATTTACCTCACACACAAACCGTCTCCATCAGAAGGACCCAACCCATTTATTTTTAGCATTGCACAGAGGAATTTTGTTCAGCAGATCGAAAAGTTTTACTGGATTATTGAATAACAAATGTGCCCCTTTGACCTATTGCTCCCTTCGTTAAGGATTCATCTTAAAGCCATTCCCTGCATTTTAATGCTGAATTTGATCTTGATCTGCTGCTGATGTAAGAGGTAGGAGCAGAGGAATCATTACTTGGGTTCCTGGCTGACACGCAGATTAACTCTTTCAGAGCACAGCAGAAGACAAGTATTTGAGAATTTGTGCAGGACTAAATATTTTCTGTATCTCTGCTTAACTTTCAGGCCTGTTGGGTATTTTTTGTTTGATTGTTGTTGTTTTGTTTATTTGTTTGTTTGTTTCCCCCCATATAATCTCTTAACACTTAATTTCTTTCCATTTCTCCTTTTTCTTCCCCCAGTAAATTCCACTGCTCCACATGCTGCAGCATGACTGAGGTGAGCAAATGCTCCTGAAGTAGCAACCAAATTGGCTTCATTTTTCTTCTTGCACACTAACCCCTGAAAAGAAAGTGAAGTGGAAGATTGAGTCTGTTCAGCTTGAACCCAGTCTTACAGAAAAGGAAACCAAAAACGATTGAGTTATGTGCTAAAAAGCCAAAAGGGCAGTTACACCCACTGTGATCTCTCTGAGAGGAAAGCAATGGGCTCTAGAAACACATCAGGTCACCTCAAAGTGTGGATGTGCCAGACCCACCTGTGCCTACTTCCACTTGTTCTCAATCCTTTCTCATCCTGCTGAGCACAGATGCTGACAACCTGTAAGAATAGAAGCAGAAGAAAAACAGATAACCCATGGAAAAATGTTGCTATGACCACAATTGTGTTGGAGATGGAAAGGACAAAGAGAGTGCAAAATATATGTCAGTTCATTTCTCAAAGCTTTATTAGTATTCTATATCATATCTGTCTCAATAAGGATAGAAGAATGTATCTAACCAAAGACTTGCTCTGGCTCTATATGAATGGAAATATTTTATTTTTACAGCCGAGACAGAAAATAAGAATGGATTTTCCTTATGAAGGTAATATAAAGCATTTGGTGTTTTTCATTATAAAGCAAACTTCATTGGTGCTTGCTTTTATACACTCAAAGGAGGAGGGTGTGCTGCACGCTGGCTTTGGAATTGTGCAGCTTTATATAATAGCAATGTAATGAATGCAATGTAATATTTCCATTAATGTAGTGTAATATTGGGCAACATTAACCCAGACAACTTTTTTGGCATGGTGCAAGAGTCACAGTGAGGCACTGACTATGTCCTCGTGCTGGTGATGTCTCCTGTACCACGTTTACATTGTGGAATATTTCCCTTTGCCAGTGTAAAGTGCTGCAGCACATCCCTGGCCTCCACTATGAACAACAAAGTGCACACTTAAGAAGGGCTGAATTGAAACACCTTCATGTTTGTCAAAGCCCTTGTAAGGGCACCCATTAACTACTTTATATTGGTACCCGGTGAATAACTGGAAAATGGGAAAATCTGGCACATTAATCAAAAGAGGCAGAGGACAGTGGAAGTTATCCAGAGTATAGAAAATTGATAAATGCTCCACTGGCCACACTGACAGAGAGGTGTACTTTGAACTATGAGCCGTTACGATGGACTCTTCTGAACATTTGTTTATCTCAGAATGGAGACTTGCATTCCTACAAAACAAGCTAGTTTTGGATGTTTTTTATCAATGTGGTGAGACAAGGAGGTTTCTCATCCACCTTCATAAGCCCTGGTTGTGGAACTGGAAGTAATAGAACTGTGTGAATGCCCTGGTGTGCCACACTAATCAATTCTGTTGGATTCTGTCAGTGCAATCCTGCACTGACACTTCCACTTGGCATCCAGGGCTGGAGCTGACATCTCTCAGCAGATCTGAAGGGGATTTGCTCAGAGTTTGCAGGAAAATGCTGCACTGCTTAATGTGCACACACCCTTAGGAAGTCATCGTGCTTCACTGGAAGGGCTTGGAGAGGTGCTGGGTTTGCCAGAATTCTTGGCAAGAAGGTCCAATATTTTTTATCTTCAGCAGATGAAGCGTGGCTTTTTTCTCATGTCTAATTTCCTTTTGCAGATTCTGTTGTTTCAGTGGTTTCTCCCCTGCAATTTGGGGATACTGAAGGCAGCGGCAAAAGCCTTTAGAGGTTCTATGTGAGAGAGCTGCTCTCCAGCCTGTCTGAGCCTGAGTTCACTGCTCCTTTCATGGAGCCTTTCAGAGCTGCCCGTGGGGCCACACAACGTTCTGAATTGCAGATTCAAACACCCTGCTTTAATCCTGGGAGAACTTAGCAGTACCACTTGTTTCTGTCCCAGAGGAATGCAAAGAAGAGGATGCAAATAAGAGGATGCAGAGCTGGAAAGCAGAAATGTTAAGCCATCCTACATGGGAGATATTAACACAATTTCCTAGAAAAATATAGCCCCATACCCCTTATAATTTCCTGAGCTATAATTATAGATCATGGATTTGACTTGTTTTTTCTCCTTTGAAAGGCTTGTTTGAAACGTTCGCTACAGTGAACAGCTGGAATGTGAATCCTTGTTTCCCTAAGTACATTCATTATAAAATTCAACACGACACCAAGCACCCAGGTACATTCTGTGCGTTTTCTCTCCCCCAAGGCTGGAGGAAGGAGCTGCACTATAACAAAAGCTGGATCTGCAGTAGCCTTTCCACTCCTCGTTGTAAGTCATTTTGCAATTACCTTGGCTCTTCACAGAGAGCTTTTCCATGGCTGTGCATGACATCTGAAGTCCCCAGGATATCAATCAACCCACGTAAGAAGTGGATTTCATGGCTACAGTATAAAATACCAAGAAGGGCACCTCTTTGCCTGGAGCAGCTGGCAACCTACACAGGCAGTGCAGACACAGGCCACTTCAGGAGCAAAACCCATTTTGACTAACTTTAGTCATTAAAACCATCAAATGAGTCTTCATAGATTTTTCAGGTTCCTACTTTAGTCAATAATGGAAAGAGGAAACTCCAGCAGGGATTTCTACTAAGCCACAGCACAAGGTAAGATACATGAAATGGAGTAGCTTAATTTGTCTTATTGTCTGCAGAGGGGAAGTGGGTAATAACTTTAACAGCAAGCTTATTAAACAGCTGAGATTAATTTAGACCTCAGTTTTGTACATCCCCTTTCCATGCGTCTTTAGAGGGAGCCATGTACAGACTTTTTTTGGGAAGTTGTTTAGGACAGCTGAAAACAGGGCCAGAGAGGCAGCCAGAAGGTGCAGGGAGAGGACAGTACAGGGCTAAAAGTCACTCCCTACTCCTCTCTTACCCTGTGGGGTGGTCTCTATTGACACATCTTTCAACAATGGATTGCTCTGTTAGTATTGACTCCAGAAATTACAGGGAATGATGTATTTCATTTTTAGGAAGCCTTTTGTGTGTTGTTTGTGTGTGTGCGTGTGTGTGTGTGCTCATGCTTTGAAGAGGCAGTGGGTGACAGCCAGGGATGTGGTGCAGGCTTGATATGCAGGGGAGCAGCAAAAAGCTGAAAAGAACCCTGATACAGAAAATCTCGTCATACTGAACACGTTCATTGTGTCAAAGGGACTTGATTTACATGGGGGAGGATGAAAGGATTGTCATGAGAGAAAATGTAGGAAGTCACAAGCAGGGTACGGGATGAGTCAGGTTGTCTGAGTCAGGAGGGCTCTGGTACTACAGGACTCAGATTTACGTAGGAAGTATCAGATGATTCAGCACCTCTCTGTGGCTTTCTGCACCCATTCCAATCCAGACACTCCCCTGCATCCCTTCCTCTCCTCGTGCTGGATTTGTTTCTCAGGAGAGCTCGACTCACTTGGTTGTCTGACCCAGAAGAGACTTAACTTCCCTGACACATCAGAGTTATTTTTCAGCTTGCATCCATCTGGCTTCTGTTCCACGCTTGGGGTTTGGGCAAGGATTTTCTTGCAATGAAAAAACCCCATCCATATCACAGAGCTTGCATTGTGCCTGGATATGTGTTGGACATACACACTGATGAGACAGAAGGAACCACAGTGACAATCTTAACACATTCAAAGAAAAGTAGTGATGTGTTGTGTTGCTGGAGGTGGTAGACAGCCAGGAATTTGTTATAGGACAACTGAATCCATCGATGTAAATGATAAATGGGACACATGGAATTCAGGAGCACGTATCATATATAAATCTAATACTAAGAGAAATATTAAGAGAATCTCTTTTCTGAACATTTCTTTCTCTAAGGGTTGATGTGGAAGTAGCCTTTTTGCAAGAAAAGTAATGTTTATTTGAAAAGTTTTGTTCCTATTGGAATAGTATATATACTCTTTCTTGGAATAGTATATATACTCTTTCCCCCAGAAGAGCAGTGATATGTTAATTTATATTCTATGAAACATTTTGTTCAGAGCTACTTACATAATAATAATAATAATAATAATAATAATAATAATAATAATAATAATAGTATCATAATTTAAGAAACTGGAAATTAGAGAGCATTTTTTTTCTCCTCTTGGAATTTCAGAAAAGGTTTGTTTAAATTACCCATGCATGTTTAAACTTGTCTCCCCTAAAAGAATCATTCTACTGACACTTTGGCAAAAACACTTGTCAAGTTTCCATTCCCTCCTGCCTCAGCTGCTCTTCAGGTTGCTTTTTAAGTGGTATTACAGTGATCACTTGTCTTTGTGTCACATTGAGAATCAATATTATTTGACTTGAAATTGAAGGAACAATTTATATGAAGAAGGATGTGCATTAATTTAGAACATTAATATGCTGACAGATGATGATCTGTTCCTGCTCTTTTCCCCATTAGACTGTCCCCAGGAGTCATATCCTGGTTAAGTTAAACGCAGCGAGGGATGGTAATGTTCCTTTGAATGTCTCCTGCTACAAGGTTAGAGAGAGAAAGAAAACTCTAGACCCAACAGTGATACAAAAATATGAGCCAGAGGCATAATTTACCATCGTTTTCAAATAACCTAATAGGCCTTACACGTGGAAAGCAAACTGGATCAACTTATTTAAAAGCTTTCTTCAAATCGTGCTGGACACCACAAAAATATTTCTGTGCTTTGCCACCCACTCGGTAGTGAGATGACCCCAGGCAGAACAGCAAAATAAGGTAAAATATTCCATCTATGACTTCCAGAGCTGAGGAGCAGAACCAGGAGCAGTCCCCATGCAGTGAGAACAGCTCTCCTGTACAGGACTGGGGGTGGGGTTTGATGGCTGCAGTATCCCTGTGACCTGTGATTTGGGATTCAGTGACTTTATTAGGGCAGTTCTTCTCCACCAGGATTTAGATCACTCTGCCACTTTGAGTCTGGAGCCTTGTTCCCCTCACTGAAACTGGGGGTGAGTGTGAGTCTCAGGAGCTGCCCACAAGACCCCTGCAAACACACAAGGAGATGAAGGCTGTGCCTTCTTCTTTTCAGATGCAAAACAATGCAGTTTGGACATTTGTGATAGGACAAATGATAGGACGAGGGGGAATGGCTTCAAACTGAAAGAGAGAAGGTTTAGATCAGATATTAGGAAGAAATTCCTCCCTGTGAGCATGGGGAGGACCTGGCACAGGGTGCCCAGAGGAGCTGTGGCTGCCCAATCCCTGGAAGTGTCCAAGGCCAGGCTGGACAGGGCTTGGAGCAGCCTGCGATAGTGGAAGGTGTTCCTGGGGTTGGAAGGAGATGATGAACCCATTCTGTGGTTCTGTGATTTTCTTATACCAGGGGCACAAAGGCCAGAGCTGCTGAAGTGCATCTCTCTTTATTCTTCCCCAATGCTGGTTTAACTGCAGCTGTACAAATTTGGCTTGGTCCTCCTCCCTTTACTGGGACACCAGCTCAGCATCCAGGCTGTCAGACATTTTACCTAGCCAGGACACCTTCGTTATCTGCAGATTTGCAAACCCTGATCAGCAATCAGATCTGAGCTGACCCAGAAATTGATCTGCTGTGATTGTCCTAAATGCTGAACACATCTTGTATTGACCAACATCTGAACATATTCTGCAGTGCCTTTAATGAAAGAAATTTCTGCACCAGACAGAAATGACTCAAATCTGAGTCAAGTTGTTGTCCTCTCAATACAGGAAGTTGTATTTAAATAAGTAGTAACGTTAACTCAAATGTTATCAGAAATAGATCAGGTGAGGGAAAATAGAACTAGGCAGTCTGATGTTTTATTTTTCAATTCTATTTAGAGATCAATGGCTAAAGATTAATGTTGCTTGAAACAAGAAAAGCTTAATGATGGCTGGCAGGACAAAGAAGGGAAATAAAATGGGGGAGGAGAGCTAAGAACCCTGAAACAATAACCTGTGGAAGATAAACAAAGAAACACTGAAGATTTGCAGTGAAAAAGGACAAAATGGATTTTGGATATGAAAATTAATAGAATACACCAAGTGAAAAACATACAAAGAGGTAAACACAAAGGGAAGGAAGGAAGGAAGGAAGGAAGGGAGGGAAAGAAAGAGAAAGAAAGAAAGAAAGAAAGAAAAAAAGAAGGAAAGAAAGAACGAAAGAAAGAAAGAAAGAAAGAAAAAAAGAAGGAAAGAAAGAACGAAAGAAAGAAAGAAAGAAAGAAAAAAAGAAGGAAAGAAAGAACGAAAGAAAGAAAGAAAGAAAGAAAAAAAGAAGGAAAGAAAGAACGAAAGAAAGAAAGAAAGAAAGAAAAAGAAATCACCCGTACAGAAATAGGATCACAGGATAACAGACTAATGAAGCCTGGGAGGACCTCTAGAGGTCTTCACTCCGATCTCCTGCTTAGATCAGGGTCTGCTGTAGAGTCAGACTGTGAGGTGACCTCCTGGGGGCTGCAGAGGCTGCTCTGAGGTCCCTTGAAGGCTTTGCTTTCCCAGTTGAACACAGACCAGTTCTCTCAGCACCCCTTCAAGGGCAGGAGCTCCAGCCCCAAATATCCTGTTGACCTCTCCTAAACTTGCTCCAGTTTGTCAGTGTCATTCCCTGATTCTGGGGAGTCAGAATTGGATGCAGTGTCCCAGATATGAGCCCGTGAGTGCTGATCTGGGTGGGATGAACTCCTCCCTCAGTCTGCAGGCTCCCAGCTGGGTCCTGTCCAGACTGAGATCTACCAACACCCCCAGCTCCTTCCCAAAAGAGCTGCTCCCCATCCAGCTTTACTCTGGTGTGCACCAGCCTGCCTTTCCCAGCACTCCTCTGAGTGGAAACTCCTACCTCTAAAATGTAAGGAATGGCCCTTTAGCACTGTTATTTCCAAGACAAAGCTGTGTATAAACCTGATTAACCCCACACTGTTATTCATTATTCTCTCTTCTGCTTCAATATCACTCAATCATCCCAGAAGTGAAAGGGAACAGTATCCATAGACTCAATTTATGAGGTGTCTGGGAGCCTAAGTCTCTGTGGTAGTAATGAGATTTTGAGTCTTAAAGGCTGTTCAGAGCCTTGGTTCCCAGGCTTGTGTTACCAGTAACAGAGGAGAAATATTGTAACACAAATTTTCCCAGAACTGAGAATGTCTCGCTTAAATATCCACCTTGCCATTTCCTGGAAGATTTAATGGATGATGAGCTGGTACTGGATAGTCTGCTAGCACTAATAAAAAACACTTAGGATTTTTTTCTCAAGGCATAAAAGAGTTAGAACAAAGCTCCTCACCCCAAGCCTTGTTGACTGCACTTGCACTGCCTTTACAGTGTTGATCTGTAAGTCTGCCAAAACTTCTGGGTGTCCCACAGCTGCCAAACCCTCCAGCATCACTGTGGTTTCCCTTCATTTCATCAGAAGATGCTGTTCTTGCTTACTTTTGGTTGACAGTCACCAGGGTCTTACACAACATCCATAGAAAGTGAAGTGATTTAACAGCAAACAACTGAAAGGGAAGAGGTGCAGGTAGTTCTCTGTGTGGCTTTCATATTTGCTAAGAATTTTATAGGTTCCTGAGAATATATGGAGAATATGTGCCTCCAAGCTTATGGAAAAGTAGTGAATTTCCTCATATTTGGGAAGGTACAAGGTTTAAAGGGTATCTCATATTCAGACAGAAGAAGAGAAGAGCCACTTTTAGTGGATGGGTGGAAAAATGTTCAAACTGCACACCTCTGGTCCCTTTTGAGGAACATTTATTCACAGCCCTAAATGAGACTTCTGATGGTGAGTGTGATGGCAGCTCCGCCCTGGCTCTGAGCCAAACAGGTACTTTTCAGATGAAGTGTTCAGGCCATGATTTTGTCTCCAAGATGTGAGAATCAAGGCCTGTGCTCTTTGCCAGTGATTCTTTCAAAAGCATTCTACAGAGCAATGCAGATGGTGCTTCACACATTAAAAAGACGGTTCTTGATGGAGAAAAAGCTCATTTTCCTGAGCACATCCACCCTTGCTTTCCTGTAAAATTCCCATGTGATTATGCTTTATAGCTAGCCCAGCCCTTCAAAGAAAAATGATCCCTCTCTCCCAGAGAGATACAGAGGAAGTCTAAAGTTCTCAAAATATTCTAGTGATTTAAACTTTGTGGTATTTGGTCCTGTGTTGTACCACCAATCCATTGGAGAAAGTTCATGAAGCATTTTTGCCTCTTTCCAAATGAAATGCTGGTTTTTTTCTTCCACCCTTTCTGGAGCATTATGTAGATTCTGCTCTGAGAGACATTATGTCCTTTCTGACAACAATTGCCATAATGTCAAGAGCCCTGGAGATCTTAAAAGCCCATTTCAGTCTGCTGCATGATAATTTGAATATTTTTAAACTGCTAACACATTTGGTACACATTAGCTTGGAGGCTTTTTCTTCAGACCTTATACATATTGACCATGGAGGGGGTGCTTTTGCTCTCTGCTCTTGCACTTTTAAAGTACAGGCCATGAAGGGGGTTCTCTTACTGCATTTTCACATTAAAGAAAAGGGTGAAAAAAGGGAAATATGTAGTTTCCAGGTAACAACCAGGCTGCTGCAGATGGATTGCTCTGTTGCAGCTAGACTTCTGAGATCTGAAGTTGACTGCAAGATGAAAAGTGGGCCCAAAAGAGAAGGCTCAAAATTAAATATGCTCTTTGATCAAAAAAACCCCTCTTTTGAATAGTTCTGTTTCACTGTGAAGAGAGATTGCCTTGAGTATATTAAAATACATGCTCTGCATCATTCAGATAGAAAGTGCTCAAATTTGAATCACAACTAGCTGTCATGGGGGCATCTGAAAGCACCTCCTGAAGAAAAGAATTAAAAGACCCACCCTCAGATCCAAAGAGCTGAACAGCCAAACCTGCTTTTGAAACCATGCTATTTTCTGACAGCACCTACATTAATCCTGGCTCTTTACCTGATTGCCTGGAATAAAACAGAGTTTCTACTTTTCCACTTTAATGTCAAAGTTTTGTTACTGTGCTCTAATCTCTGCTGGGACACTCGAGGTAAAGACAAGAACAAACCTCCTCAAATGAACTTGCAGTATCACAAAAGTGCAGTAGGGAGCCATTTCTCTTTCCCACTCCTGATGGACAGGGGTCCCAAGGCTTGGAGGATGTGCTGCATCCCATCAGAGCTGTTTCCATTTGCAGCTTTAGCAGGACTGGAATGAGTTATCTGGGCACTGCCCCTTTTTTTTTGGGTAGCATCATTCTGACACCTCCATGTGTCCAAATTGCTGGTCAAGGTGTTGCTGCAGGTTGTTGTAAGTCTGTGTGGATCTGGAGCAGCATGGGACCAGACACTGGGAATATTTAATCCTTTTCTAATGCAATGAAGACTTTTGCCTCTATCTGCTTTGTCTTTCTTTGTTTTTCTCTTTCCAAACCTTCCTGGCAGCATGGGGACTCTTCCTGCACATTTCACTGGTTGGTCCAGACCCTGGTGAATCCATCTGAAGTTTACAAATGGATGTATAGAAGCCAAAATAATGAAATTCTCGGTAGCAACAACTTCTAGTTGCAATCCTGTGGTTAAACCAGCTTCCTTTTGGGAAATAATATTTTGATGAAAACCAGAAGGTTTCGTGCCTCATGAGGAGTTACCAATTTAATGAGATCACTCCCCTCCAGAAAACTTCTGAAAGTAAAAACTGATCTGCTTTAGAAATGTCAAAATAAAGATTTTAATATAAAAATATTGTTATGCCTTTTAATTTATATTAGTTTGAATATTTCTCTATTATTTTCAGGTCTGTCATAAATATTACTCAATAGGTTTTGTTAGGAATGTGTCAAGTTACAGTGTGAAATAGAGACAGAAATAGCACAACACTTACATGTTTTATGACCTTTTCAATAAGTTTTAAGTACAGTTACTACTGAGTGGAGATTGAACTGGAAAAGCACCATGAAGCCTTTCAAAGTGTTTCTCTAATCAAGGAGAAAAAACCAGCACTGGAAGCACTACTCAGGGAATTGCTGGTTTTGACAGTCTGGTGTTTACCTGGAATATTTTTTTAGCATATCTAAAATGATATTATTTTACAAAAATGATTGGAATTTTAGTCTTTTTTTTGCCCCACAGCAGCAGATTTTAGTATTTTTAGTATTTCAGTATTTAGTATTTCATTCCTCCTGATTCAGAGAGAAAATAACTCTTCAAGCTTTAGTGTTTCCAATGAACCCCAAATCCCGACAAACTCTAGTAACCACCAATTTTCTTTCTCTTAGATTGGTTATGTGCATATGTGACATCTGAAATGTTCCACAGTCACCTTTGCAAATAGGATCTGGAGACCTTAGGGAGGCAGGACTGTATTTACATACAGAGCAGACAAGCTTTTAAGGGGTGCATCATCATCAGACTTCTCATTTTCATGCCAAACAGACAAACTCAGAGGCAGGGCCTCAGTTACACACAGAGGAGAGGGCAGGAAAGGCAGGGCTCAGTTCAGAGAGAACCTCTTAAATGCTAACAAGATAAATTCAGGACCTTCTGCACTTCTCTATCTGTGCAGTTATATGTATGTGTATAAAGTACAAATATGGAGAGTTTTCCCTTTCACTTGGTCTAAACATAAAATAAGTCTCTAAATAAATGAAAATATAAAGATAACCTGACCGTTATGGCAAACTGTATTACTCTATATTTTGAAAGACAAAAATATGAGTCATGCTTCTGACAGTGTTTTAAAAACTTCTGTATTACTCCAAAAAGGTCAAAGTATTGGTGTTGTTTGAAAGAAAATCAGTGCTTCTTATTCACTGTCTGCATTCCCACTGCATTTTTAAATGTGTGAGGTGACACAAGATTTTCTGGGGATTTATCTGCCCAGATTTGACTGAATGCAACTGATAGTTCTAATGATTTTGGGAGCAGCATTTTAAGCACAGTTTCTGCAGAGCTCACAGTATCTACTCCTCAAGATTGAGGTCTTAAACCTCTTCAGTGCAGATAAAAAAAAGCAATTCTCCCTTATGCTGCTTCAGTGCAGGCAAATACAAAAACTTTTCTCCATAATGGAGTTTTTTAGCTCAGTGGGATCCTGGCTGAAGATTCTGAAATAATTTTGCAGTTCTGTATAGGTAGTATTCCAGAGTAGTGAGGGGAAGGGACATAGAATGCATTAGACTTAATTAAGCAATTAATTCAACTGTAATCTTTTTTTCAGTAGGAAGCAAGCTGTCATCAGAAAATGTCAAGTTGTTGCACTCAAAATCTTTCCTGGGAATGCACTTGCTTTAAACACTTAGAGACAGCCTTGTTCTGTGTCAGTGTGGGTTTCTAAGAAGGACAGTGAAGGACTTTGCCCCTTTCCAAGAAAAGCCAGGAGCTCGGTGCCCTGGGTATGGACACAGCGTGTCTGGCAGCAGGTTCAGCTCTCCACTCCTACACGCTTGTTAAATTAAATCCAAAGTAGTCGAAGGTCTGGCACTTAAACTCTTCCTGTGGTGAACAGATTTGGGCATTTGATCTGGAGCTGTCAGAGCCTGACCTGGATTCACCACGAGTGAGTCCTTCCCCTCAGGCTGGTACCCACACAAGCTTTGGGTTTTCCCAGAATAACATTACTACATAGCCTCTGTTTTATCAAAAAACTGACCCTAAAATATTGATGTGGTAGAAGAGACATTTCTTCTCAAGATCTGAAATTTATTTCAAAGGTAGCTGAGATTCAGGGAAATTCTGGTGGGGACAACAGAGGAAATTCTGGTGAGGATACATTCCCACCAAGGATGAGCACATACAGTAAACAGAGAGGGCTTTGAAATTTTTCCAAAGAATAAGCAAAAAATCTTCCTTTCTTCTCCCTTATATGACAAACAAAGGCCATTAATAACAACAAGCAAAATGTAAAAACTTCTGTGACTTTCCTCAGGCTGGAAAATGGGTCAGTAATTCAACTTCTGTAAGAATGCAGTGTTTGTGGCTCCCAGACACCTCTTTGCCTCCCTGCATTGTGTTGTTTCCCTCGTATATTGAAAATGCCTTGAAGTACGAAAAGGAACTTTTAAGAACATGTATTTACATAATGACAAAAATGGGATTGTTTAGAATAGTTTTGGAATTATTAACTGATAGATAAAGATTATCTTCTAAATGTTAGAGTGTTCAGAAGTAGTTCAGAAATATACCTTCAGCAACAAAACCCCTGCAGCTTGGAAAGGGAAAATGTAAACAGGGAGGCAGTTTAAAGCAAATAAAAAAGCAGTGGCATCTAATTTACATCTTATTTACACACAAACAAACCAAAATATTACACACATTAATATTTTTTTTGCATTTTTAGAAAGGTGTTCTAGTTTTACTTTGAAATTTACTTCAAGCAATGACATATTGTACTAATAACTGATATCTATATAATTTTCAGCACAACTGCTTTCATTTTTAAGAACAATCTTCATCTTAATGGCTTGAATGCAACAGGAACATAAAAGCCCAGTTCATGAAAATAGACTTGCACTTGTTTCAAGTTGCTTACATCAAAGTCAGGCTCATATTTAAGACTCTCTTTGGACTAGACCTTTTCTGTGTATAGTTCAGGATGCTGATTTCTAGAAGGAGGAAGAGAAGTCTAGTAAGAGAAGCCCAGTGAAATGAGAGTGATAAGTAACCAAACTTCTGCAGATGAGACTCTGATTTTGTTTTGCCTCTAACCGTATTCAGGAGCTGGTGACTCCTGCTTTTCCTCTGAACTCAACCAGTATCTTGTTTTAATGAATCTATTTACCTGTTTATTATAGCAAAAGTGACAAAAACCAAAACCCAACACCCAAAAGGACTGCATCTATGAAAAATCACGAAGTACTTAACTGCATTCATACAATATCATCGGGGAGATGCTCAGGAAGCTCTTCCTGCCCTGCAGGGAGATGAGGATGGCTGGGTTTTGCCTGCACTTTGCCAGTGTTCCTTTGCTGGACTCTGCAGCAGGGAGGTGTCTCACCACTCCCAGGTTATCCATTCCTATATAACCTTTTCCTGGATGTATGGTTGACATTTCTCAGCCTTTCTCAGGTATTTCTAAGAATCAAACAACACTTGCCACATAAAGTGTGTTATTAAGTTCATTAACATTGATACCCATCTCCCATGAGCCTCATCTGACATATATTTGTGTGTAAACATGCTATAAACCAGAAGGGACTAAAACTGGTAATTTATGGATGATGATCTGTTATGACACCAACAAAGCGGAGCTTAAGGAGTGAATATGATCCACCATTGCTAAAAAATACCATCCCAACCCTTGTTCCCTCAGAGCTGGCCTTCTCCTCACCTTCTGAGCCTTCAACTCTCATTTCCATATTTTTGTGCAGATGTCTTCCATGATTTGAGAAGAATGCATGTAGTGTTTATTATTGATATGTCTTGGAAATGCAGACCAGCATGAAGAGCAGGAGTGCTTTGTTTACTGCTTAATGGCAAAGTGGTTGAATTCTAAAAAGGGCACTGTTTTTATTATTTAAAGATGAGCAGAAAACAGGCAGCAAAGAGAAACAACCTACTCAGAATTCTGCACTGTCTACAAGGCAGTAATAACCTCCTGCCATGGAAGGGAAATAGAGGTAATTAATGCCTTTAAACTCCAGTTAGTAACAGCATCCATTTCTTTCCATTCCTGCCACTGTTTAATGCCACAAGGTGACATCTGAGCAGGGAGAATGGCAGGCTCTGGGACAATTTCCCAGGAAAGGCAGTGGAACTGCTGTGATAAAGTTCTGAAGATGCAAAACAAATGTGTGTGGCAGCAAAATGCCTACTCATCCTGAGCCCATATGGGCTAATTTAGTGGTTCCTCAGCTTTGTGTATAGAAAGGATCTGACTTCTGTGGGGAAAAAAGAAAAAAACTGAACCATGCAGCAAGCACAGAGATAAGGAAAAAAAAAGTGAGAGCTTTTTGAAAACCCAATCTTTGCAAACACTTTATCTGCAAAATCTATTAGGTTCTTATTGCAGCAAATACTCCTAGGAAGAGTGCCTCAATTTCATGTAATCCTATAAACAAGGACCGTTACTCCTCAGTGAATTTCTCCCTCTGGTGGGCACAATGTGATAAACAAAAGCTAATATTTCAATCAGCAGATAATCTTTCTATTAGCCAGAAAAGTAAGGCCTGGAAAATCCCATTGCTCAGGCACGGGTTTGTCTGAATGAGCTCCCCAGTGTGAGGCTGAATGCTCCAGAACTCAGGGGCAGAGAGCTCTCAGCGTCTGTGTGAGCAAACCCTGCAAGCAGCTCCTTTCCTAAACACCTCCAGGAACGTAGGGCTCACTTTCTCACCCTAATTGAAGCCAAAAAAGAGAATGTCCCTTCTCAGAACAAAACCAAAACCCAAACAAAACCCACCACCAACAAAAAGTTGCCACAGTTTCTCTTTCTTTGAACTTTCTTTAATTTTGTCTGAACAAAGTGACATTTTTGTTCAGTTTTGGGGCCCAACTTAAATTTGACTGCCTTGTGACCATTTAAACTGCAAGGAGGAGCAATGCATGGACTGATGATAATCAGTAGGGGAGTAATGCCTAGGAGTCCAGGTAGCTCTAGGAACCACCTGCAGTGTCAGGACCGTGTTCTGTGACATGAAACAAGGGTGCCTGCTCTGCTCCCCTTCCTGGGACGTGATTCCAAGCTGTCAGTCTCCTGGCAGGATACAGAGCTGCTCTTTGGGCCACTTAGCAGCAGCTCATCCCCCAGGATTTCCAAACGGGGCCATTTTGCAGGAGGCTTTAGTGAGATAACAGCACATCTGTGCATTCAGAATGAAATGGGGCTCATTTCCAACACCCCCACCATTCTCAGTGCAGCTCCATCAGGGACGTGCAGCCTCTGGGGTCACTGGGCAGCAGGAGGATTTCCTGGTGAGGTGTGGATGTGCTGCAGCACCTCAGAGGCCTTTGGCCAGCTCCACGTGCCCCCAGGCTGGTGTTGCACAGGAACAGAGGTTTGATTGCACAGGCACGGATTGAGAGACCCCACAGCACACGCTGCTGGAGGAGGAGCAGCTTTGCTGCTGATTGTCTCCCACCGAGCAAGGAGAAGGGATTCCCAGTGAAAGGAATGAGGAGGAGGTGTCATTACAAACCTGCTGCAGGTAAAGCCAGATACTGAGAGGTGAGAGAAGTGATGGGAGGAACCATAAATTCCATTGGAATTCCACTGGTTGACACAGACTGTTACTTACCCAAGGCTGTGCTAAATCCCTGGACGTAGAGAAAAAGAACAGAGACACAAGGAAAATGAAAAAAAAAAGGGGGAGGGGTACACATTAGAAGGGGGTCTTTGCTAGGCAACTTGGGAAGTCTGTACCTCTCAAGTACCTCAGCCAGGGGGGAAAGAGAGAGGGAAATGCGGCCGGGAAATTAGGATAAAAAGGAGGCTGCGTCCTCCAACAACTTGAGAGACCCCATGGGAAATGTCCATGACCTCTCTCTTCATTTGAATAAAGTAACAGGACTCCTCTGTCTCCTTTTTGGACGTAAACCTCTGGTGTTTGTGGATTAATTTTCCTGACACCAGGATTGACATCCTGGATATTGGTGCATTTCCTCAGTATGTCCCTAAGTGCCATGTTCAGTGCACATCCCTGTAAATATCAAGGCTTTGGCAATATAAAGTGACTTTTCATATAAAACCTCAAAATAAAAAAGTTCATGACTTCCAGTTGTCATTACAAATATCACTTAACTCCTGCCCCCAAAATTCCACCTCAAAATAGAGATGAGGAGAAGGGGGAAAAAAGGAAAAATAAAATTATAATCAGTAAGAAGAGTATTCCAGCAATTTTTAGAAGTGGCATCAAAGAAGAAAGGAAATAAGGATGTTAATTACACACTTTGGCCTGCTTCAAATTTCCTGTCTAGGTGAGTCTAAGCAATCAACTGTCACAACATTCATAAAGTCTTTGGCAACGAATTCGTACTGGGAGAAAAGCACCATAAACAAGCTCCCAGAAAAATTATTTGTTTCCACAGAGGGTCAGACCAGGGGGAAATGTCAAAAAATGAGATGAAGACAGAGCCTGAACTCTAACAGGCATGTAATTCTCCCAAATTGGCTCTCCGTGCCAACAATAACTCCAGCAGCTGTTTAAATATGACAGGATTGATCCAGCCAGTGCTAATCCCCCAAATCCCTTCTTCTTCTGCAAACTGCATGACAGCTTCGTGGCTCCAAGTCCCTTCCCGGCCAGCGAGACTCAGCAAGTGACTGTTTCATTGCAGCAAGGTGAAATACACTGAATTATTCATGGTTGGTTTCCCTGCAGCCAGCAGGGCTGTGGCAGTCACAGGGTACCTTCAAGGCTGTCCTGTCACCTGTGTCCTCCTCCCTTTCAGCCCTGTGCCTCTCCCCCAGTGCCAGACTAACAGGACAGTCTGTTATCCGGAAGGTTTGGGGAATGTTTTCACAGTTTACCAGTAAAGCTTGAGAGTGGAGTGTTACTTAAAATGTGGGAAGGAAGGTGCAGTGAGTTGGCTCCAGGATTCATCCCTCCTTCAGCCTAAATTTATCTCTGTCCTCCAACAGACACATTAACCTCCAAATATAGCTTAGTCCCTGCCACCAACCTAAAGCATAACCAGGAAGAGCCATCAGGTATAGCATTAATTGTTCTGAAATTTAATTTTTCTTTGAAGAAGATCTTCAATGGAGAATCCCAAATGTGACTTGACATTGTACAAAAGCTGGACTTCCTTTAGTCAGGTTTTTAGATTTTTTTTCTTAATATCTCAATTACAGCTCTTTGGTTTCCTATTAAACCCCAGATTTATGAACGTGGTGAAACACAGATTACTAGCCATATTTTAAAAAACCCACCCTTTTTTATCATGTTGGAGCCTTATCAGACTTTTCTTATAACTTCCCTTTTGTAGAAGAAACAAATTAATTTCTTTCTACTTTACACTGCAGCTTGTCTTCCCCCAAACTCTACCATTTTCATAGTATTTAGCAGTTAATAGCTATTCTGGTAATTGCTATTTTGCAATTTAGAAACTGCTCCACGGCAATCACCCGTGGCACATTAATAGAGGGCAGTTATATGCACTCTTGATTAAAACTTTAAAAGTATTTCAGAAGACCATATGTGGACAGCAGTATCATACTAGAAAAGATGGTAATTTCACCATAAACATTTTTTAAAATGGCTTATGAATCTCGTTTCCCGACTAAATAGTAACAGATGTTGTGATGGCAACAGGGGATTCAGCAGGAAGGTGTTGGTTGCCCAGCAGGGACAGGGGCAGCACTGTCCACTTCTACAGCCTGCTCAGAGATCACAAGGTGGAGCTGGCACAGAGGGTGTCCACTCTCCTCACCCTCCTCTCCCTGGGTGGGGAGTGGACAGATCAGCCAGGATTTGGAATGGCTTCATTTTCATCTGTGATGCAAAGGAACAAATCAATCTCTGTATCCAGATAATGCCCTCCAGAAAAGCAAGAGCTGTCTCAGGACACCCGGGGCCCTAATAAAGGCATTGGCAAATGTTTCTGTTCTTTTACAAATCTTAATTGGTTCCCTAGAGCCTGTCCAACTTCAGAATAAATATAACCCCAAACAAATGGGAAATAAAAAACCAAACCAAAAATCTAAAAACTCAGAAAAGTTGGGGAACGACTTCAGCCATTTTTAGAGCCAGAAAACATTTGCTAATTCCTACACAGGCCTGCTGTCAATACCTTTAGGCAAGACATTTTTCCTGGAGCTGTGCTGCCTCAGCCTTTGGTCACACTCTACTGATCTTTCCATGTATCAAGTTCCCCTGAGAACCGAGGATCTCCAGGATGAATAACAGAAACATATACGTGAGTGTTCCCGACCCTTCAGACGGAAATAAAATGTGCCTTAAGATGCAGCTAAATGGATTCTCTTAAAAACAAAATCAAAGCTTGACACAGGCAAAAACCCCAGAAAGCTGAGGCAGTGACTCAGCCCTGATGAGCAGGGCTGGGGTGACCACGCAGGGGGTTGTGGCCCAGCACATTCCCCCGTGGTCGCTCCCACTGGGGATCCACTGCATCACTGCTGCTGGAATTACAGCACAGCCAGCCTGGGGCAAGTGGTGGGGAAATGAATTGCTAATGGGCAGATTGCTCTGATTCACCCTGGGTCAAACAGACTGGAAATGTGGCCAGCTGAGGCTTCCCGAGCAGGCACAGAGATTGCTCACCATGGGGGGAGGAAAGACAAGGCACAGAGGAACACAACTGTAACAGGGTTTGGGGGATCCTTTCCATCCTGGTAGGCACTGTGGGATTTAAAGCATATTAGAAAAATTTTAAGGGTGGAAATAATAATAAAAAAAAAAAATTCAGAGAGTTATTTCGGAATATATCTATTAATTTTCCACGATGAAATGGGTGTTTCCAGATGAGACAGTGCCCTACAGCCAACACCAATGTGTCTGTCTGTAGTGCAACAGCGCTTTCAGGAAATATTAGCTGGGCTGCTGCTGTGAAGTTCAGACTTTTTAATCAGCAAATCATTTTCTTCCAGTCGTGTGCTGCTGTGCTAAATTGCAGTGCTGAATCCAGAGAAAATTCTAGTGGCACTACATGTATGGATTGGAAATTGAAGGCTTCCAGTTTCAGTAATTTCTTGATCGATCGGGGTAATAAGAAAGCTGTGGTGATTCAGAGTTGGTACAGAGTGAGCACAATTTGCTGGTCAAGTACAACACCCCCAGACTTACCCAACCCAGGGCAGGCTGTTGCCTGTTTTGCTCACAAAAATTGCCCCATCACAAAGAGGTACATCTACCATCAGAGCTCAGCCACAGTGTGGTTTGCTGACAGTGTAATTGCATTAATCTGGCTGCTCCTCTCACTGTTACTGCACATGCAAATTGGCAGACTCCCGATTGTCCAGGGACCATTGCTTTACAGGATGGTACAAGCACAATTTTGTTTGATTCAATCTGAAATAAATACTTCTGTCTCACTAGAAACAGCAACTAAAAGAGGTTTTTCATATTTTCTAATTTTAGGGGTTTAGAAAACCAACAGTAGGAGCTAAAAACAAAGCATCAGCTCCATAATCAAATCCAGTGGGAGCAGCTCTTCTTTTCTTCAAGTTAATAGCTCAATACAGAGGACCTTTTCTTAGCTCAGTTCAATTCCCACGTCATCCTGAGACAGTCTGCCCCAACAGCTCCTGCTTGCACAGCCTGTGAAATATTCCTTAATGAGGGTTTTCCAGTCTAACCTGCTAAAAACCTCCCATTTTTCCATAGATTATTGAACCATTATTTTTAGCAGGAGCTCTCAACATTTCCTTCTTTCTTTGATTATACGGGCAAGAGGACTTTTAACACTAAAAAAACCCAATAAATATTTATTTAAAGTAATAATTTATAGAGCAACCCGTGTTTTTTAGATTATCGAATTGGACATAAAAATTTCAGTTTAACACAAAACAAACCAAAAATATTCACATCATTCACTTACCAGAAAGAAGAAACATACTGGATTTTTGAGGTAAGAGAACTTCTTGGCAGATCCAGTTCACTGCCAGAGAACTGTTAATAAATCATATTCCTGAGTGTCTAAGGTAACACGTCCCCTTCCTTTTCTCGATTTTATTCTCACACCCTGACAGAAGGTTTATTTACTGCTTTTTCAGAGCCTTCAGCCAGGCTGTTATTTTGCTCTTCTAAAGCTAAAAATTCAGGTTCTGGAGGTGTTGGTTCGTAGTCACTTCCAACCTGAACACAATCAGAAATTTTTTGTTACAGAAAATCAGATCCTTCCCCTGTTCAGGAACCTTACTTTTATTTTCTCCTTGTTTATTTGATAACAAATAAACATTTGGCCTTAAAACTAAATTTTCCTAGCTCAGGTTATTTCTTAGCTGAGCAATATTAGCCCATAGTGACAACTGTAGCAACAAAGTATAATCTGCATTTCTCAGAAGAAATGTATTTTTTTAATTTTTCCCAAAGGCTCAAAAATTGCTGGCAAAGAAATATTTTAAGTGTTTTGTCCTGTGAAAATGGAACTTATTCTCTGTCTTCTTAAGACATAAACCCAGGACTGCAGTGGGGCAATTCACAAATTCTCAGCAAACCTCCCACCCACACCTTCAGACTGTGAGTTAATTTCAGATTGCTGAATGTGAGAATGCAGCTGGAACAGTGATGCAGAAAGGGCTGGAGGCTGTGCCCAGCCTTTGTGCAGGTAAGGGCTGAGTTTTGGTATGGTGCTCACAAAGCAGCTGAAATAAATCTCCATTTCCCCCAAAACCTGATTTAACTGATTGGAGAGGGGGAATGACCACACCAGGTAGCTCAGCTGCTCTAGCCTGGCTCAACACAGGCACAGAAAATCGTAAATAAATTCAATCCACACTGGGGAAATGATTGCCTGAACTGCTTGGGGCTTCTGCTGGCTTTTCTTTCCCCAGCAGCACTCCAGTGTGTTATCAGTATTTTCTGATTATTTCTCACCATTTCCACTAAAACCTTTCATTTTTACCCACTTCTTTTTGGACAGAGTTTGACAAGTGGTAGAATGGCATTTTAAAATTGTATTTCAAGCAATTTCTGGAAGGCTGAGAACAGCGAGGCCATCGCTCAGTGGCAGCACCGGGGAGCAGATGGTGACACTGATGCCACTGACTGAGAGGGATGAGGCTCCTGCTAAGTGATGTCCGTGGAGATGAGTGATTTTACACACACAAAAATCTCCCTATACAATCTCTTACCATGCTGCATATTCATTTAATTCTATGCAATGTCCAACCCCTTTTCCTGTAACTTCCTGAATCTTTTTGCTATGATAAAAATTTCATTTGTATCATCTCGTGCCTGTCACTCGCTTCTGCACTTCTCTGGCTGGTGGAAGGGAACAAGCTGAAAGTGCAGCTCAAGTTATTTCAGCAGCACTGACATAAAGTGCCAGGGGTGCTGGTCTAGGAAGGACAGTGAAGTCACATCTGCCCTGTCACTGTCAGAAGCTGCTGCCCTGGTACAAGGTGCTGCAGAAATGAACACGTGCTGCTCCCTGAGCTGACACAAACCCTCTCCAGAGGGAGCTGGAGCTGGTCCTGAAGAGACAAATGTGCAGAGGTGACACAAATCCAGCTCTGCCATCTCCCTCCAAAGAATCTCAGGCAGAGGGAGAGGTGGGAGAGCTGCTGTAAGGTGACAGGGCTGAGCTGTCAGAGCCCTAATCCTGCTCTGAGCCTCAGGACACCTCAGGAAATGAAATGCCACTCTGAGAAACCACCGGAGAGACAGGCAGGGGACGGGGGGACACCACACTTTCCAATCAATGTGGTTTTCCAACCACCATGGCATCAAGTCACATATTTCCCTCAAGGGGGTAGAAGAATGGGCAAGTTCAATAAAGGCAACTCCCCTTTGAGAAAAATGAAAATACACTCTGATCAAATTTTAGACCAATTAGAAAGCTTTCACTGGTCTGTAAAGGAAATATTTGATTTCAAGTTGCTTGCCCTAATTAGGTCAAATTTTAATGGAAGAGCAAAATTTAAAAAAAAAGCACAAGAGAACAAAACTCTTGGGTTTTGATGTTGAAGCAAAACACTGTGGCATTTGCTGGTGAAACATTCTAATGCTCCCCTCCCCAGCCAGCAGACAGATGGTAGAGCTGGGTTATGGCATCTTATGCATCATTGATGTTCACACATTTAGAGTGTTAAACCATGACAGAAATGAGTTCAGATCCTGATACCTCAGTGACATGACACCACTGCAAATAAACCAAACCAAACATTAGAGTGAAGTAGATAAAGACGATAAAGATTTTGAGATGTTGAGCAGGGAACCCACAGTACATCCTGAGCAGCCAGGGATTTCAGCAGAAATCACAGATATTCTCTCAGTGCCAATAATGAGAAGAAACAGTAGGTTAAAGAGTACAAAGATATTAAGAAATTATTTTCAGTGTGTGAGTCAACAAACCATAGAGTATTAACTGTGTATGATCCTCATGGGCTGACTCTGGGCTCCCTCTCTGAGGGGAGGAATAAAAAGCCCATAACTGCTGGTCCTGGCAGGGAAACAAAGGGCAAAGAGCTGCAGCAGCATCTCCAGAGCTATGGGGGTCCCAAATGCATGAGTTACCATTCCCATACCTTCCCTGAGGGGAGCCTGCACAATCCTAGAGCATAAACAGCAACAGCTGCTGCATCCTCGTCCTGCTCTGGCAAGTGGGAGGTCCTTCTTAATCCCAGGAGAAAGATTGAAAAGTATATACATACCACTTTCCAAAATATATTTTTTAAATGCAATACACACACACATATATACATATATATACATATACATATATATATATATATATATATATATATATATACATGTATACATATACCATTTTTCCTAGCAGTTTCCAAGTCTTTAAAAGGCCACAAGGAAAAATACCCAAATCAAACACAATCAAAATTCTGTTCGTCTTTTAAAAAAACCCATATTTTCCAAAACCCCACAAGTGTTTTGTAATATCTTGAAGTGAAAAAAAAAAAATTGTAGCAAATAAAAGTCAGTACTAACCACCGCTAGTGGTTGCCAGCATTAACCAGTGAATTTCAAAAGCAAAAACCTTAGAGGATCTAGTGAGAGGATATCACAGTGAAGAATTTAGTTTGAAGTCAAACTGAAAAAATTTTAATTAATAATGCTGAGTTTGAATATGCTGAGTATCAGACAGCAATCCAGCCCTGGACAGCCAGATCCTGATTGTAGGATTGAGACCTCTCCAGACCAAGCTCAGCAGTTCTCTTCTATTTTCCCTAAGAAACAAGGCAGTATTTGACACCAGCAGCTGCCAGGGCTTAGCTGTTACCTTGCTGCATCTCTTTAATATGGACCAAAACCCATGAAATTCGTTCATGTTACTCTTTCCACGCTGTATCCACCAATCAGTTTTAAAACTCCATGTCTTGCTGCTGCCTGCGAAATTTTCCCTTGGGCATTTCCGTGAGGACCCGGGTTCTCCAGAAGGGTAAAACCCACGGAAGAGGAGCACTGAGTTGCCTGCAAGTTCTGAAAGGAGCTCTTGGCAGCGAGAGTTTGAAGACAGGCATGGCTCGGGTTCCACCTGGTGGCCAGGAGACCACCTGTGATAGCCACAGGTGCCCAAATGCCCACCTCGATGGCCACGGGTCCTGTACAAGCACCCAAGGAGCACAGGTCAGGTGCTGGTGTGAGGGTGAGAGCAGCAATGAGGGGGTGAGGACAACCCCCAGGGTGCCCTGAAGATTTTCCTGGTTTAGGCAAATCCTGGGCATCACCAGCTCCTGAGTGGGCACCAGGCTGCTACCAGGAGCAGGGAGTGGGTCACTGTGTTCTCCAGTTTGCACTTTTCTCCAAAGGTAGAACCCCGGTGACTTATAGACGTGGGAATATTCACCCCCAAGCAGCTCCTGGCAGGAGACTTCTGCAAGAAATCGCCTGTCAAAGAAAACAACCACCAGATGTCATTGTAGGATAAATTGTTTGAGAAATGTTACTAAAACTGCACAAACAAAGCCCAGATTATTTCACTGGTTCTCCGGCAATCCCATGCAGGGCATCTTTGGGACCATACGTCCTGTTTTCCTTCACTCATAATGAGAGGAACTGGGGAACTTGGATCAAAGTTATAGGCTGGATTTCACGGTAAGTTAAAGTCAGGGCAAAGAGCCACACACTGCACAGTCCCAACTGTACAGCTTCTTTTTCAGTGGAATCTTTTTAAATTTACTTTTTCCCACTTGCACCAGTGGCTCCATGAAACATCACCCCTGTGTACAGACATTTTGGTTCACTTCCTGATCCTGCTGGGTTTTCAGCACCACTGTCACTCTCAGAAAAACATACACTGGTGTAAATCAGAACATTTAACATCAGTTACTTTTTCATTAACAAAATCTTGGCCAAAATAACTCCAGCTGTTAATTTTGACCTTCCAGCCATATCCCACAGGATCAGAGATGATGGGGACATACTGAATCTCCACCCCTGACATCCCTGCTGTGGGACACTGACATGGAGCAGCCCTTTCTGCTGATTCCAGCCACCTGGACTGCAGGGCTGAGCTACAAACCACCTTTCAGGTACAAACCACCTTTCTACCCGTGGTGCCCCATTGTTCTCAGCTCAGAGCCTCTTCCCTGCCAGGACCTGGACTGCTGCACTCCGTTCCCGGGCTGTGGTTTCCCCGGTAACACAGAAACCTGCTTTATTGTGTGAAGTGAATGAGCATACATAATTAAAAACACAAGTGGGGAGCATCTACGCCTTGTAAGAGCTTTCTTTATTGGCTCTGCTGGCAATATTCCTGCTCCAAATGGGAATTTGAGTTACCGACCACCAGAGGTCCTCTCCAGCCAACATTTCTCTTGTTCTACTATTTTTTTAATATTTGTTCCCCTCTTTGTGTAGGGGAGAAAACTGGGAAGCTAGAAGTGTTATTTTTGGCAGAGACTAGGAATTTTAATATTTAGGATTTTATGCGTGGTATTTTGGATTCTTTTGCAGGTTGAAACCTGTTAACAAGAAGAGTGTCAGAGATAGCAATTATCAATATTCATATCCAGTTATGTAAGTGAAGGGAAAATGCAACTGAAGATGTGTCTGGCCTTCATGGCCAACAATTTCCTTTGAGAGTCAGTGGGGGCAGAAGAGGGGATAGGATATTTATAAGGGTACTGCAGCCACATGAAGAGAACAAAGGAACAATAAGGAATGTAATTCCTTGTTTAAAAAAATATATTGACATTGATCTTTTAGCTATTCTTATAACTGAGTTTAGGCCAGGCACTACATGTCCAGGAGTTCTGTTGAGTGCCACTCAAACATGCCCAGGAGTTCTGCTGGGTGCCACACAAACAGCTGTCACTTAGGCTGCACGGGACAGTCTTTTAAATTCCCTTTTGACCCACAAAACATAAGCACAGCACAGGTTTATCCTCAAGCTAACATGGCCTTTCCCAATAAATAAAAATGCCTTTGTTTTGCAGGTTACAGGAAACAACTTTTCTCTCCTACAAGGCACGGGACAAGCCCCTGGTTTTCTATGAATCCTGTTCTCACTTGGTGTGTGCAGAATTCCATGGAGCACTGGGGATATGAGAGAGCATCTGTCTCTTGAACTCCAAACCCAGACCCAACAGTGACATGTTGTACATGTGTTGACGTGTTGGTTCCTCTTATCAGGAGGCAATATGTTCTACACAAACCCTTCCTGCTGACACTTCCTTGTAGCTCATCACATCCACTAGGGATCTGGGATGAGGCAGTGGCACCTTTTCCGAAATTTCACAGATGGTGACATACCACGGCGTTCAAGGAATAAAAACATGCCCTCTCCATTTTTGCTGCCTGGGGTCTGGCCTGATCTTATGACATTCATATTTCCATGCCTAAGGTGGAAGCAGCTCTGAAATAAACATTGTGATAAATGAATAATACAGCTAAGATGTAATTACACACAGAGCCGAAGAAAATTAGGTTTGCAAAACTGAGCCCTGCAAAGCAAGGAAAGGTGTCCCTAAATCAGCTCTTTCGGATCACAGTGATAGACATCATCATTAATTGCCTGATCCCATAATGATTCCTCCACTGTCTCATCAGCTCACAGGATGGATGATGTTCCCTCAGTCAGCAGCTGTTCCATGCACTGTTTTCTCTTCATTTTTCAGTTTGTTGCCCTGCGTGTTATTTATTGCAATGAATTACTGATGTGCTCTGACATAAAGATTATCCTTTTTTCACCTAGGATCATAGAGGGCAAGAACTCCTAGAATCAAACAGCCGTCTCCTCTCCTACCTTCCCTCCAGGAGCAAATAATCCCACAACTTTACTTCCCTGCACTCTCTCGTCTCCCAGACCTGTTTCATTCTTTCCTTATCTGCACATATCTCTAACTTCCCTTGTCTCCTGGTTCAGACTGTAAATGGCTTGGGATGAAATACCCTCGTGCTTCGAGCTGGCCGAAAGCAAGCAGTTCTTCAGTAACATTTGATGCTCCTAGCCTTTTCTGCTAGCAGGTATTTTGTCTTCCTTCTTGCAGGACATTCTTAGGCTTTTCAGTGAGCTCAGGGGGGCACAGACTTGTCAGCAGGAAATTACAGTGAAGGATGATTTAGGAAACTCAGAGGTGGATCGGCTTTAATGGAGTCACGCTAAGATGCAGGCACGAGGAGCACAAATCATCCTGGAACCAAACAGAATTTCTCAGAGGACACCAGCACAGAGCTCAGAACGCACAGCCTTAGAGACTGGCCCTGTTGCTGTCTTTTTCTGTCTCTGACTCCTGCAGTCATTATATTTATACAAATGGATTGGCCAAACTGGAAACAAAATCAGCAACAAACCCCCCCAGTTCCCTCCCAAAACCACAACAACAATTTAAAAAAGCCTTATCCTCCTGTGAATCAGAAAGCTTGAGGAACAGAGATAATAAGCAGCCAGACCATCCTTTAGCTCCGTCTGTGGGGACACATTCACAAAAAGTTGCTGTCTCAAACTAATTGCCTGTGCTGACTCATTCACAGAATCATGCTGGCCACAGACTGTAATTATCATGTCATAATTATCACTTCAATAGCACAAAGAGTGCACTCTTATCTGATATGATAAAATAGCTCAATTAATTTTAAACAGAGGGAAACACTAGTACATCCTTAGAGCCTGGCCACAGAGACAAAGCAAGCTGTCAAAATCAGATTATTGATTTCATGTTCTCTCCTGGCTTTATTAATTTTTGTTCAGGCATTACAGTCACCACTTTTCATGCACTTAGGAGATTTTAATTTGGCATAATACAGGAGCAAAAGAGTAAGATTAGATATAAATTCAGGAGAGAGACAGAGATAATGGAGAGAGGTAAACTGTGTGTAATATTTACAGTGGAGGTGGTGGTGATTTCAGCAAGCAGGAATTCTATCCCGCTGGGAGAAGGGGTAACAAGGTGAAAAAGTGGAGAGGAATTGCCCAGTCCTTCAGACTTTTCCTCATCCTTGGTGACAATGTTCCCCACTGTGTCCAAAAAAAGGATGTAGATTTTTCTTAGCCCTCCTTTTGTTGTTAATGTATTTATAAAAACACTTTTTATTATCTGTATTTGTATCTGAAGTGAGGGAATTCTACAACAGATCAGAACAAAAGCACCCTTTAATGATGATAGTTCCAATGTTTCCAGATTGACAGCTTTCAAAAGCAGATTCCTTTGGGCTTTTTCCTGTCATGTGCTCCAGGGGCAAATGCTGTGTTATCACGTCAGAGTGATTCTCTGCAATGTTACCTGATCATTCAAAGGCTCCTGTACATTCAAATAAAAAGCCTTGGAATGTCATAGGAAACCTAATGGGTAAGGTTGTGGCAAAATGTTTTTTTTAATATCAGAAAACTTTCCAATGAGTACATTGTGTTACCATGGTTGCAAGACATTTCACTATTCCAGAACTATCGCCTGTCAGCACTGCTCAAAACATAATAGAGCAGTCTAAAATAAATAGTTCTGAAAGAAATTGGGGTTAAAAAGTTAACCTTGGGGTTAAATTTAGGGTCAGCGATTTTCCTGTTTTTTAATGAGGAAGGCAGAAAAAGCCTTGTAAGTGGGAATTTGTATTTAAGATCCTCGAAACCCAGAAGATCCCAGGATCCATCTGCAGTTCAGACCTTGCCAGCTCCGGGAGGGAGAAGCCTGGAGCTTCTGGGCAGCACCTGCTCCTTCCTGGGCTGTGCTGACCCCAGAGCTGCAGCCACCTCGCCAGGCTCCAGGACTTCTGGCAGCACAGAGAGTCAGAACTGCTGGGAAGGTGGCAGAGCCCTGCTCCCCACCAGCCTCAAATGCTCCAGCTGGGCTTTGATAACACAGCATCACCCTGATGGGGTTACTGCAAATCCAAACTATGGTGCCCTCCTCTGCTGGGATGGAGGACTGGGCTGCAAGGGTGGATGAAGAGATTGTTTGTGGAGTAGGTATGAGATTTCAGAATTACAGCCCAAGGAAACTTCTGTGGTGACTGCACTGACCAGAGCACTTTCAGCTGAGCATTGTCAAATCCAGTGAGGAAATTGGTTTTGGTCATAAAATGAACAGTTAGGTTGTACCCCAAGCCTGAATTTTATTTTCTTAGGGATCTTAGAAGATGAGAGAAACCCATCCAAATGCCTGGGGCAAGCTCTACTAAACGAGGTGTCGGCAGGTCTTGGGACAATGAACTCCAGGAACTCCAGCATTTCCTTCAGAAAATAACACATTTTGCAGTGGTTTGTCTTCCCTCACTCTCCACAGTATGCCTTACAATCTTTATTTCAGTACTCCTTATACCATACCTTAGGTGGGCTAATCCTTGTTTTTACAGGATCTTTCTGTCTACAGGCTGCAAAGACAGCTAACAGCAATTAGGCTCCTTAGACACCCCTGTTAAACAGGTCAAGTTTTTTGGAGAAGGAGCCAGGTCAAATTGACTTAACAGAGCACACCTGAACTTCCTTGATACAGGGACTTTATCTGAATTTCCCAAAACTCCAGTAGTTTGCTATCATCTCTGTCTTAGAGGTTTACCTAGAGACCTAATGTTGCTCCAGCCCACATGGATAAATATGTATTTCCCTTTGAAATCCAAATGAGAACTTTTGGATGATGCAGTCAATGGAGTAAAGAAGATTTATCTGAGACACCAATCTCATCCCTTTCTGCGGGTGGAGACTCATGTCCTGCAATATTACAAGTGTTGGCAGTAATTCCTCATGGCTCTTCCCTTCAGGGGGAGCTGACAAACAGCAAGGCCAAGAGTTACCCTAAGCTGGAACACAGGCTTGTAGTTTGGGACTGCTGGGGATGCTTGTCAGGTGTGTAGCCAATGGTAATGGAATTAATCATGGCTAATACTCGGCTTATTAAGAATTCTTTGTTTCCAGAAGGGTAGAAATACCCCACTGATTTTAGTTTGTACTGGGACTTCTGCAAATTTAGATCGTAAGGCAATATCTTGTAAGATTCAGGAAAACAAATTATTTCGGAAGCAGGTTGGCCACATCAGCAGCCAGGCTGTGCATCCAGTAGCTGTTTCACGTGCAAACCCTCTCCCTGTAATACAAGCTCTGGAAAACTGAGCTCTGCCCTCTCTCTGTTACATTTTTTGTACAGCACAAGCTGTACCAGAGGCAAGGAACAGGGGTTGTGTGTTGTAACACAGCATCACAGGACTGAATGTGGCTCTCGGAGGTAAAAAAGAGCCAGTAAGGCTCTCCATCATCCAGACTGGTGTCAAATAGTTATACCCAAAGGAATCCTGTGAAGCCTTTGCACACAGCCTGCACAGGCAGGCATTGGTTGTAACCTTCTCTGACCAGCTGGAGAACCAGGGAGGTGCCACAAAGAAGTGGGGATGAAGATCCAGAGAAGAGGGCTCTGGAGCTGTCAATCAGACCATGGAGCAATTCACTTGAGGAAATTTCTGGGGAGCCAGAGAGGACCCAGACAGATTCCAGCACTTCCTAGTGCTCTCCATCATGGATACACTGCTCCAGGTACCTTTCACAGGGTGCAACACCTCTGGGACCACTGAGTGTCCTCCTGTGGCTGGTGAATATTGCTACAGGAGACCAAGACAGAGGAAATTCAGCACTACAAACTCCTTCATCCCAGTTCCCTTATTGTGCAAACTACTCGCTCCGAGGGTAAGAGAAAGAGCATTCTCCATGGAGTTTCTCTGTTGTTAAAGCAGGCACAAAGGAGCACTGATTGCAGCCTGGGAAGTTCAGGCACTCAGTTCACTCACGGTGACTTGTTCAGTGAATGCAACTCAACAATATTAACTCAGTGTCCATATTTAGGAGAGAAAACAATACTGATTTCTGCTGCTCTTCTGCTGCTTTCTAGTCCACACAACGCAGATTTCAATGGGTTTTTTTTCTCCACACAGATCTCGCACACCATGGTGCACCTGATTACCTCATACCCTGAGAAGTGGGTGATTCTTGCTGCAGGTTTTGGTTACTGAGGTTGCTGGCTTTTCAAAGATGACATCAAAACATAACAGAAAAATCTAAACTATGATGGCAGTTTTATCAAATTCATGTAGGCAGAACTCAGCAGCTAAAAGCAGCAAGCAGAGATAATAAACATTGTTTCTGCCTAGATGTGAGCACCCACCCAATCAATTACTCCTTGGTACATCGCCGTTTAAGAGTGAACATCATTTAATTAATACAGTTACTGAAGCTACAAGGGTATTTATATATTCATGGAAAAATGACTTTTTTTCATGAAAGTAGGGATGTAAAATGCATGAACATATTTATGAACACCTCACTTACATAAAAAGGGCTTAGAGTACTAGTTGATGCTGATAGCAAGCTTTCACTGACTACATTGATGCATAAATTTTTAACACATATGCACATAAGTCAGGTAATGCATTTGCATACTAAGCAGGGGGGTTTGAGTTCCAGCTTTCTGGGGCAGAAACTGCTTTTAATTGTGTATGATGCATAGCACCGGGAGGCTGACAGCACTAATCGAAAGTTAACAAGCAGGAGGGATTTGTTCTTTGAGAGCTGAAATTTCCAAGTAATCCTTTACATCTAATCCAGCTTGAGCTAAGGAGTGGGAGAAGAATTGCAACCGGACTTTTGTGACCTCCTCAAATGGTTTGTCAGCTGAGTTTCTGCCCTTCCAGAGAGATGGACATCGTTTTAGCTTGGCTGGGAGATAAACAAGGGGAAAAACAATGCACAAAAGCAAACCAGGAAAAAAGTTTAATTGCATTTCTTTAACTTGACATTTTTAGTTGGGTGACTGCCAGATACATGCCAATGCTTCTCTGCATATTGTTTGGGATTTGCTGGTTTCAGCACTAAAACAGACAGCAATGGAAGCCTTCAGTGTGCTTGAAGATTAATTTCACATTATCACAACAAAGCTGAAGTCAACAAGATGAATTTAATTACTACACTGACAGCTGGGAGGCAATTAATGCCCTTAAACTTTCAGGTGCTCTCTCACTTGTATTTTTCCCCTTTGCCTTATTCCTATTAATTAGAAACAAGCTTGAGGGTGAAGCTGACCATGGTGTTACATTAGCACCTTGTCACCAGAACCACAGAAAGTTCCCAGTTAGACACCAACTCTTTCCCCAGAACAGGAGTCAGGGCCACCTCAGGGTGGTGACAGCTGCAGAGCACTTTTCAATGTCTGTCTCAGGATCAAGTCCCACTGTATAAATCCTCTGGGGTATAGTAGCAAAGGAATATCCCACTCTGACTCTGGCAGGAATTTTTTATCACCTTGTAGCCTTTCAGATTTCCAGGTAATAAAGTGTAAGACAACCTTTGCAACAGGACATTAATGTGCTGGCAAATCTAGATTGGAATTTAAAGTTCACCTCCTGTGAAGCTTAATAAACCCCATCTTGCACCTGAACAGAGTGGGGTTGTATATCTCCAGGGAAAGTGAGCATTAAAAAATTCCCTGTTGTAATGACATCGTTAAGAGGGAGAGCTACACCACTTGCAGCATCAGGACCATTACATTTTTGCTCTGAAACTGGAAAAAATGCACTGATGCAGCAGAGTACAATTTGAAATTTCATCCCCAGATAAAATTCCAGTGTTCAGGTTTACTGTGCATCAGGCAAAAGATGAACTTCCCACGGGATCAGAGATTTTTGAGGGCGTTTTGGCATTTTCACTGTTTCAAAAGCAAAATGTTTTGTTTTGCATTGCTGGACTGATGTAAACATCCTTATTTCTGTCAACATTAAACTGCATTTTCCTACTCCAGCAGCTTTCCCAATGCACTTTTAGCTGTTGCTGACTATGGAGGGGTCCATAACATACAACTATGTATGTGCATGTGGTGCTGTCCACCGGGTAGCTAAAGAGGGATCAAACCAACTTTATGTGCAAAATAGATCCCCAAAATACAGCAAATATGGCAATGCAGTTTAGCACTTTACTGAAGAGATTATTTCAGCTGAATGAGATATTTTGGTTTGGTTTTCCCCCTATGGAAAAAATGATACTCCCCCGATCCATTTGTGAAATCCTTAAATAGTGTAAAACATGGATTTTTAAAGGTTCAAATCAGAATACATCTGGTTTTGTTTGAAAATTGCCTTTATTGGACCAAGAGGTCTGTCAGGGGATACTGAGAGCACAGAACTGGGAGAGTTGGGGGTTGTTCAGCCTGGGGAACAGAAGTCACTGGGGATCCCCTATTGTGCTTAAAGGGGGCCTTACTCCTTTAAGTGCCTAAAGGAGGCCTATAAGAAAGATGGGGAGAGACTTTGTAGTAGGGCCTGTAATAAAAGGGCAAGGAGTGATGGTTTTGACCTAAGAGTGTTGATTTAGATTAGCTATAAAGAAGTTTTATTGCAATGAGGGTGGTAACACCTTGGCACAGGATGCCCTGCTGCTGGAAACATTCAAGGTCAGGTTGGACAGGGCTCTGAGCAGCCTGATGTGATTGAAATATCCCTGCCCATGGCAGGAGGGTTGGATTAGGTGGCCTTTAAAGGTCTCTTACAACTCAAACTATTCTCTGTTTCCATCGATTCTACTGCTGGGATTGGAAACCTCCATGGCTTCCTTCTCCTAAGCCTTTCTGCTGGCAAATCACAGCTATTTCTGTGCGTGCTCAGTCTTACTGCTGTCAGCAGAACAGAATCTGGAAAAGAAACTCTGCCCAATAGTTTTGCTTTATGTCTACATTGCAGCGAGTACCGGCAATTAATGATCTGTTGGCAAATTAACACTGCACATGGCAATTGACTGTGGTAATGAAGTTATAGAGTCTTCTTTATGGTTTATTAGCACAATAATAAACCACACTCAGCATGTAATAATGGCACACAGTTAAATTAAAGACTTGCTGATGCCTTATAAACCATTTTGAGAAACACTCTTGCAGCAATCGGTAACAGTGTTCCCCATGAGCACGGGCAGGCTTTGCTCTCTGCTCTGCAGATACAGTTCTGTCAATATATTTTTTCTATTACTCTTGCATTACTAACAAAGCAGGCTGGGTAGTGGAACATTCACTTCAAGCTGAACTAATTTTTAAGCACTTTGGGTGAAAAATACGTCTTGGCTTCTTCAGGCTGCACCTATTTCTTCTCCTATGGAGAAGTATAACACCAGAGTTGTTCATCACTTTCCTCTCAGACAGAGCCACCAGCTGAATTTTACAGTGTTTCCCAACACTTGGCAACTTGAATTGAGTATGGCTTTTTAAAAACTGGCAGAGGCTAAATCTATCCTCCCACCTCAGGCAGGTGAAATGTGCTGCTGTGACCCAAGCTTTAGGATTAACTTCCCTTAAAATTCTGCTTCATGCATGTGATCAAGACCCTTCCTGTTCAGAGATGGGGCCTCATTTCAAACTCCCTGCCCATCCACTGTTTGATCCTCAAGTGGGGAGGCGTTCACGCAGCACCAGAGCTCTGTGCCTGAACACCTACTAAGCTCAAAGCACCCAGAGAAACCTGGCACCACGGTCCCTTCAGATCTGCTTTACAGCCCCTACGGAAATGTAGGAGCATTATCTCTCTCCTTCTTGCAGGCAAGGCAAGTACTTTGCTTTATTCAGTGTTGCAATGTAGGATTCACGCTGGGAGCGATCAGGCTCTCAGAGAGGCCCGTAATGGCAACTGTATGCTGAATTTAACAACAGACAAAAATATCTGGAACTCTCCAGACTTCTCTCTGCAGGAAGCCAAAGCAATGCTTAGGGAAGCTATTATCAGCTTCTTTCCAGAAAGCTGAGTTTCTTTCCTGCAGCTCCACTAGAGGACATCCCAACCCTGGCCAGCTGCCGGCCCTGGTCACAGAAGCCGCGGCTCACACCAAGGTCGTCATCTCCCTCAGCCCAGTATTAAAGCTGATGTGGTTTTAGGTCAGTCGAGGTTTTCTTTCTTCTGGCTGACAGAATGAATAGAGGGATATGGGAGGAAAAGCAGTCTTTTTCCTACCCTTAATCTGTCATGTCTGCTTAAACTGGAAACTCATTAGGCAGTGGCTAAGTCAGTTGTGAGGTTTGACTATATTACCCATCTGTCTGATCTGAGATTTTCTCTTAGTCAAGGTGCTGAAGCAGGGTGTGTCAGGCACTGCCTTAAGCAGAGCCAAGAGTCATAACAGAGAACCTCAATTCAGCACTGGAGATGTTTGCTTGCAGTTCGAGGAGAAGCCAGGTCATGCTCCTGGGCTGAACAGGATCAGTGCTCATTTTGCTGATACAGACATGATTACCAGGGCCTCACAGGGAAATTTGCATCTTCCACCTGTGGTCATGAAAGCTGAGATTCCAAGATGAGGGACAAAAGGAATGAGTATGTCTGAAACCCCTGAAACTTTCATATTTTCCTTTTATAAAAACTAGAATACAGACAAGAAGGTGACCTCTGACTTATCTCAGCAGTCATCTAAAGAGGAGGCCTATCCATATGAATATGAGATTACGTTGGGGAATGTGTATTAAACTTCACTTTTTGCCAGTGCAAGGAGGCTCAACAGGGGCTCTGAGGAGCTCTCAGAACTTCTGTCCATTGGCTGCAGTGGGACACTCATCTTCCTAAACCAAGGCTGAGGCTTCGTTGCTCTACTGCAGACAGAACAGTGTTTAGTGCATCTTTTTGTGCCTACACAGAACTGCCAGGATCTAAAACTTCCCTTGTAAATCAGCATCTGTAAATCCTCCATCACCTCCCGCTCACCAGCATTCGGCAGTTCCCCACCAGGGCACTGTGGATTGCAGCAGGTCCATTTTGCTGCCAACCCTCCCTTTGTCTCATCCCTCAGACAAGCTGAGTCAGCATTATGTAAGTCCTCTGCAACAGAAGGCTTTTCTCCTTGTGAACACTTTTATAATATCACCCTCTTGAAGACTGCTCCCATTAAGGAGCTTAAAATCTCAAAGTCTCCAGGCTGACAGAGTCTTAAGACTGACAGTGTTTTCCAGCCACCTCTGGCACTGTCATTTCCTCGTGTTGCCAAGTTCCCCCTCTCCTCCCTGTTCTTACAGGCGCTACCAGGAGTTTCTGAAGGAAATGAAAGAATACCTGACAGATTCTGCTGAAGATGGATATCCTCACAGGGAAATTGAGAAGTCAGAAGGGAAATGGAGAATGTGCAGCCATGTGCTGCTGTCATGAGGCAGTTGGGTTTAATTTTCATTCAGCTACTCCTAGCTGGTCACTTCCATGCCTGGCTTCAAAATGCTAATCCAGAGCTTTTGATTAATTAATGAGCTTTGCCCAGTGGGAATCTGCTTACTGGGGGATATCTGTGCCTGAGGTAAGCAGGTTCTCTGGAAGTCTAATACCCCAAGACGAGGATGCTCAGTAATCTCAAGTGTGTGCACTAATTAATATGGAATAAATACACCTCGTAATGCCAGTGCTAAAAGACGGGCTCACAAATGCTGACTGGACTCAAGGAGATGTAACAATTCATAATGAGCAATTATGAGCGATGACTTTCTTTTTCCTTGGTGCTTTGGAAGGTATCTATCTAGTGACAATGTAAACAAAGACTTGAGGGAGCAACTGGAGCAGCTCAAACTGTGTCTGCTCTCCACCAGCCACCCTAGAGATGGAAGGATTTCTGTTGTATCCAGAAACAGTCATGCTTTTTGTGGCTTGTCATGCCCTGGTCCTGTTGACACCACTGGAATAATATTTCATAGGACAGTGAGTCACCACCAGGTAGCAACACCTTTCCTTCTTTCTCAGAATGGGAGGAATTTCAGCTGTTTTATGTTAAGGTTCAGATCATATTCTCAGTGCTCTAAGAGGTAATCCATCCTCTTTTCACTCTATTGCTGTAGAAACTACTGTCACACTCCCTGATCTTTATAAGGACAGGAAGCTCCTGAGATGGTACTTTCTGTGCATTTCAGAAGAACCCAATCACTCACAATAAAATAACCTAGAAACAACCTGTTGTCACTGATTCTTTGAGCAGAACCCTTGAGGTGTTCAGTGACATCAAACTGGGGAACTTTGCAACCTCTGCTCAGAAGAGGGAATGGATCTGTGTCCAAGGGCATGGAGGTGAATTAAAGAATCTCTTGACATCCTTTAAAAACTGAATCTACAGGGCTATGACCAGAGCAGATCTGAGTAATAGGAAGGTATTAATTCAGAGGATGTTTGGGGACAAGAATGCAGATTACATTTATTGTGACATGCTGCTTTGGAGATTATCTGCCAGGTTTAAGACTGGGACATGCAGATGTCAAAGCACACCTCTTATTGTAGAAAACAGACATCTGGAACTTCTGTTTCTCCTTGAAGGTAGAAGGTAACCAGCCTCACTTTCTTAACATAGGTGATGCAGTGAACTGGAGACAGCTCAAATCTGATTTCAGAACCACCCTTATGTTTTTGATTTAGTTATGTGATAAGCCTGTAAGGTTTCTGATTATTGATTGCCATGCTTAAAATACAGTGAGAGAGGCTCAGTGCTAAGACCTATCCCTTTTGAGATTGAAAAAAAATATTTGTGTATTAGAAGGATAATATCATCAGCATCAAGAAGTAGTTTGTGATCCTCTGTGTACACTATAGCCAAAGAACCTGAACTCTCTGATGGGCCCAGCAATCAGCCCAGCCACAGGGATATTTAGTTGTTGGGTAATGATGCAAAAGGATTTTTTCTCCCAGGAAGATGTTTTTCCAGCTCTTTGTACCAGTCAGGAGTTACTGGCTGAGTCAACCCCTTGCAGTCTGACAGAAAATCGTCATAGAGCAGGACTTTTCATAAGGTTCCATCTCAGGAGCATGGAATAGGCTTATTTTGCAGTAAGAGAGACTCAGGTATGTACCAGTGAGGTGATACTGGTCTGTTCCTAACCAGCTTTTAAAGGAGAAAGAAAAATGAACAGGCTGGAAGCCACTCCTCATCTCCAGCCACCTGAGACTCCAACAGTGGCAGCCAGGCTTAGCCCCAGCTGCAAATCGATTCTCGATTACCATATCCAGTGAGAGCTTTGCTATTCAGGTTACTGATGGTGATAAAGTAGGTCGTTAACAATGAGCCAGCACAAAGCAAGTCATTTTAATAGTTGAAATGTTATCCTCTCTAAAGGAGCCATAATAATAATGCAATATTATTGAGCCTTTCTAGTCTGCAGGCATCTGTCATCTGTCTGCCTAAAACTGATAGGGGAGAGTGCATTTGAATTTATTCTGCAGGAAAGGAGTGATGGCTGCTCTCTTTTTTTCCCTTACTTTGATGCCTGTACCTGCCAATAGCTGCGTTTTGTCACTTTTCTTTTGCTGTTATTTTTAAAAAATCTTGCAACATGTGGGAACTCACTGCTGCACAGGAAAATACAGACCCGTTACTATGGATATACTGGTGAAGGTGACACATTCTGACCATAATTACACAAAGATATTCTCATACTGGAAGTCATGAAAGAAGTTTTCCCGCTTAGTGCTTCCTATTCATCTGCCTGTGAGCAGTTCTCAGCAGAAAGTCCCATTCCTGATGTGTGGGAAGTGCTCCTCCCACCATCACTCACAGGTGACTGCTCTGTGATGGAAGTGCCAGAAGCAACTCCTTTCCTCTACAAGGGGGCAGAAGACATGCAGCTTCCACAGATTTCAGTAGGATCCCTGAATGCCCAGCTTGTCAGAAGCACTACAGGAAACACTGGCAAAGAGTACAAAGAGCACTTCTGTGTGTGGTTACCTACCAGCACCTGAACTGCCACCTTCGGGTTTTCATAACACTGGAACGTGAAATGACACTGCAAGGTTTGATAACCTCTGCTCTGAAACGCAACAGCAATGACATTAATACATCACACAGATAACAGAGGGTCTGGATGACTTGGGACACTGAGCACATCTAATCTCTAGGTCATTGGGGATTTAGATCTCAATGACTCCTGAATCTGAAGCAACACAAAATGTAGCTGTAACTGTTCCATGCATGTTGATTTAAAAGGGACAACCTTCCTATCAATCTTTACACCTACCTAACATGTATTTATTCATGATTTTTTAATGAGGTATCATCTCTTAGTTTGTAGATATAGACCTGCAATATTAGAAACATAAGTGACCTAATCATGAGAGAATATGATTAAAATCCTGATGCTTCACCCAGAAAGATATTGCCTGGATCTTTACAAAAGAAAGGGCTAGTTAATGTTAATGTATGCAAATACTTATCCAGCCATCTAATTTGATCTGGTTTGGAACTTAACACAGCCTCCATCATCAGACCCTCTGAGTGACTTTTGTTTAATCAGCTTCCACTGCTTAATGAGTGGGGTGATTAACACACAAGCAGAATATTTGATGTGCAGTATGTCCGGTGTTAGTGAAGGACAAGACTTAATAGGATTTCTCCTCTTTACTTTTCTCCCTTTCCCAAAATGTGAGGTTTGTCATATGCTAAGCACAGTCCCCAACTCACTATCAGTTAGCTTGCTATCAGTAAGGCATTATGGGGTTACTGTACCTATTAACCTACAGGAACAGACCAGTCCAGGAATATGATCACAAATGATTATAAAGTACATGTGAATCCCCCTGCCATGACAACAACTGAAGAACCTTCATGAGCTCTTACTAACAAACTCTATCCCAGTCAGATGCTTCTGAGTATCAAGATCTGAACCAATTCACCCCATCTCTTCTGCAGGTGTCTACTTTTATCTGAACAATTACAGCACAAACGTGCTGGATGGTAAAATACCAGCATGTTTGCAGGAGCTCCTGCATGTAGCCCACTGCACACAAGTGCTCAGAAATTACCTGCATAATTATCATTTTGTGCAGTGGCCAACACAGAGTGACTCGTCCAAGCCATCAGGATAGGGATAGCTGGGTGGGTAGAGGATTCTGAATTAAAATGGACTCATGTACCAGATGTTGAAAACATCTTTAAGTCAGGTCTGCTGTTCTTATGGAGACTAAATATTATGCTGTAGGTGACTGAATCCCATCAACTACAGTGTGAGCACAAGTAGTGTCTGGCAAACAAACTCTCAGTTCGGGGACCAATCATCAAATCATCTTCAAAATCACTCATTGTAACCTTCTGAAACAGTCTTGGTTTTGGAAGATCCAATCTAGAGAGGCAAGAAATCCTGCAAACTGCACCTCATATCAACTGAAGTTGCAAGTGATCAGTTCATGTTCGGTACATCTCAGCCCTGTGTCTAATCTTACAATAAATACAATGATTAATAGCTCTGTTTGCCGGAGAAATGCCTATAGAACCTCTTACTCATGTCCTCTAAATGTAAATTGGAGTTGTTCTTATGTCAGCTGATGAGTGAGCTGCTTCTTTGCAAGAACTAATGCTTGTTGTGCCAAACCTATCCTTTTAGAACTCTCTGTGGCTTCTAATAGGAAAAAAAAAATTAAAAGTGCCCAGTCATGTTGCAAGAATTGAGGTTTTTTTGTTGAGTTACTCATATGTCCTGCTGTAGAGCAGAACACTTAAGCCATGAATTCAATGCCTGCCAGGAGCAGGTACCTGGCAGAGATGAGATCTAGTGGCATGAAAAACTGAGATTTGCTCTCTATTAATTGGAAGCAGGAAAATTAGTGTTGCTTTTTCTCCTCCTCTCATGCAGAGTCAAGACCTTCCACGTCCCCTAATGGTAATCTTGAAACTCTGTAACCCAGAAAGCCTGAAACTCTGGCACTTGTCTTGAATTGTATGTTTTTATCAGGGTTATCCTCTATTCTTTTTTATTTTTGTTGGTACCAGTAGTGCCTTTATTGTTCTTAAACTGAGTGGGGTTCCTGTGACCTTTGCATGTGATCGTAGCACGTCCTCAGACAGCTCTGACTGTAATTACTGGGCTTGGTTAAAGCAAATACTTTTAAACAAAGGTCTCTTAAACCCCTTTTCCCATGAGGTAATATCATAATAACATGCTGTTTCCAAGGCCTGGAGGCAGCTGATTGCATCTGAAGAAATGCTCTCCAAATGAGTTTGTCATCTGCATTTCTCAGGGAAGAATTCACTCACGCGAAGTTATCCCTGCCCATGGATGTTTATCTTCCAAGACCTGGGCACAATTGACTTTGGACCGTGATCACCTTTCCTGCCAGGCTTGTGTCAATGCCTCTCCCACAGGATAGCCTTTTTGGAACTGCTCTTACTTTCACAGAAGAGCGTATTTTGAAGCTGTGTTATTGTTCCTCCTCATTTCCCCCTCCTACACGGCATGAAATCCTAACACGCAATCAAACGACTAACCCCAGGACCACTATGTTTAATGTTCTCCTAATGCCTATCATTAAGAAGTATAAATGCCAGTGAGTTGTCTGGGTGCTTTATAAAATAAATATATCCATCTGTGGGGACAAATTATACCGGCTCTCCAAAAACAGGAGAGGCTGCACAGCAGGGACATGCACAAGGAAACTTCGGCCAAAACCAGCACAGTGCTCTGAAATGCCCATGCAGGAAAGTGCTTTTATTCTACAGCGGGACTGAAATACCTCCTATGCAGTGAACTGCTCAATAATTCATTTATCTATCACATCTTGCAAAGGTACAGGACTGAGTTAAGTCTGCCAAGATTTTCAATACAGGAGGTTAATATAAACCCAACACATTTCTTCCAAGCCCTATTGTACTCAACAACGAGAAATAACAGCTTGTCTGCTTCCTGTACAGTAGAAGCAAAGAAATAGCTGGGCCTTTAGAAGGAGAACGTGAATGCGAGGCAATCATCCTCCTTCTGGCTCCTGCTGGCTCTTGTCTCCAATTACAAAGGAATAATTCACTATCCGAGCTATTTCTACATTTCAAACTGGGCACTGAAGTATCAAAAGTTATTGTCAGCCCGCCGTGCTCTTGAGAAAGGAAATAAGGAGGAGATAATAGAAAGACATAAATGACCCAAATCAGTGAGATATTCTTTATGGTTTATCACAAAGGAGTTTCCCAAGAGACCTTCATGTCATGCCCTGTGCCCACGCACACACACAACCCAGAAAGATAATGAGGGAGGGAAAACTGCATCAGTACGGACACTGGTTTCATTTGGGACATCTATTCCCCTAAAAAAATACATTCCCTTTATATCTCAGTGTGCATGGCCATGCTTTCTCCTCTAGATGACACTGTGTCTGCTTGGAATCCAGAGCTGGAATACCAGGAGCCCTTCAGCACTGGCAAAGTCATGTGGAAGAAAACTGCACCAGCACCTGCACACAGTAGCCTTGTCATCAATAGTTTCTCCACAATCCAGAGCTGTTGCTTAAGGACTGAAGCCACTGAATCTCAATATCTCAGCAGCAGCCAATATTAAATCTGTGCAATTCAAGGTGTGAGCGAAGTTGCAGGAAAGATTTGCATTTGTATATGTCTGTATATATACAGTTACCTCTTGTTTTGCCTCTCTGTTTACAAATATCCTGAGGTTTGCAAATATCCAGGCTGCAAAGCAATCTGCAATTCCAGGCAAATCTATTTACCACCAGGTAAAATTCCGTGCAGGAGTGGACTGGTAACATGACAAGCTGGAAGAGTAAAACAAACTGGATTGGGACACTGCGAAGAGTCTAATCCCTAGGCTTTAAACTGCCTGTATGCATTCCCTGGATCCTCTGGGGGAGAGAAATTTCATGGGGGAGAAAGCTTTCGGAAATATGATTTCATCTGAACTCCCCAGCACACCTGTGGTTTCCCCAAGGTTACTCATGATTTATTGGTACGTAATTGGGATCAGATTCAAACCTGTGATATTCAAATGTATAAATAGTACAAACAGATTAAATAACAACAAAGCAGGAAGTAAATTCAATGACTCTAAGGGAATTAACAGAAATGCCACTACTTTAAGTTTGTGCCTCAAAAGCTCATAGTTCCTAAATTTCTTTCCTGTTTCACCAGTAGCAGGATAAGTTTACATGCTCCTCTTCATAAGATGGCTCCAAAGGATCGGATCGAATTTGGGATGACAGGCATCTAAGACAATGATAACAAGGTTTGGGGATATTTTCCAGTTGACATCAGTGTGCCATTAGTCATTCCCTGATAAGGAATATCTTGCAGACAAGACAGATCACAGGGCCAGCACAGGCAGAGAGGAGGGGGTTGACACAGAAGTACAGGAAAAGTTACGTATCTTCAGAAATTCGGAAATAGACTCCCACAGAAGTGGGATGGAGAAGGTGAACTCTGAAGAAGGTTCCTTGATGACTCATCACCCCCCCAAAAAAAGAAAGACACACCTTAAAATTGATTCCTTCCTTCTTTGTTTGTCTGGAAGATGGAAGAGTGTGATTTCTTAGCTTGCTCTGAACGTGGGCTGCTGGTTTCACACTGCAGTGTCAGAAGGCTGATTCCAGCCCAGGTGTCTACAAATTGACTCACCATTTTACTCTGTTTAATGAATAAACAAACTTTCCTCTGTAAGATTGAATTAATTTGGATTTATTTGTCTAGGTACAGACACTGCAGATGTTTTAATTTAGGCACTTTGCATTGTCAAAGTGGCTGGGCTGGCTGAGCCTTCAATTTCTGTCCATGCAGGTAGAATTCAGAGTGGCTGTTGTGGGCTTTTTGACCATGGGAAGGACAATCCCAGCTGAATATCACCAAGGGAAAAGAAGTTAAGTGAAGTTTAACTAAAGTGCATGGAGTGGTTGCCATAGCAAAAGTGATGGAACCTCTTTGCTTCAGCTGCTGAGAGCAGGACTGACGAATGCATGTGATACTACACTGTCAGGAACATTTCCGCAGCTGAGATGAACATCTCCTCCAATTTCCACTTTCCTGATCAAAAAATGAACTGGGAGAGAAAGGGAGAATTGAGGAAGAAAACTTTCCCCTGCAGAAAAGGGACACCAACTCTGCAGGCCTCAGGGGACAAGGGAGAGGTTGTGGATTTTAGGGGGAGGAGTTACCAGATGTCTCCCTCCAACTGAGTTCCAATTGCAATGATCCAGTTAAGTGCTCTTTATTTTGTCCTGATTGCTGCTTGCCAGTGGATGTGCTGACCCAACCTCTCTGCGATCCCGTTTCTGGTTTCTTGCCTCAGTGAGGACTCAGATTCCAGGACCAAAGGTTGCTGTTAGTTTACAATTCTCAGCTGAGCACTGAGTTTGGCCCATGAGGTCTAATTCCATTCTGATGTGTTTCTTCTGTCTTTAGCTGACAGCTCCATAGAGGACTTTGAACCATTTGTTTCTGTCCCATGGAGGAAAAAGCACCAAAGAAAAATGGCTTAAAACCTTTCATTCCAATGTTCAATTTTGATATTCCGTCACTTCCTCAAGGATTTTGTTTTCTCAGATCACATCCCATCAGAGACTCTTGTTTGTGGGTGAGTAATAGGTTGTTCTCTGTCTTCTCATCATCCTCCCACACAAACACTCCTGCCTGGATCCCAGTGCCATACCATCCTCACACTGTGGGTGGACACGCTGCAGCTTCTACAGATCGGTAGTAATTGGAAAGAACCCAAAATTGTGGTCTTGCCTGGGCAGTCCCTGCTAGTGAGTGTGAGGAGTTTGGGGACAGCACAGTGCAGACAGTGCAGGGGGACACAGGAGGCTACAGGTAACTGTGCCACATAATACTCTTGCAGAATGTTCAAGCTTCGTCTTACAAATTAATACCCATTTTAAGTGTTCCCTTTATTTCTAATCAATATTGCAGAGTGTTGCTGCCCTGGGAGAGCTTTCCAGTAAACAAACAGACTATTTCCTCCTTCTCTTGCTAAAACTGGTTTTCAAGGCTAGCACATTCTGGACTCCTAGTGCTGTTCCCAATCTGGCATCTCCACTAAATAATATACTTTGGGGGAAGAGAAGTTGCAAGACTGTCTGGAGACAGGTCTCTTGTAAACCCCTCTCCTTACGGGTCACACATGTAGTTTCCACCAGTCCTTGCCTCTTACCAATCTCTCTTTGGCTGTATAACCAATTTTAGCCTCTTAAACCTGCATCTGATCTCCCATTCTGTTTCAGCCCATCTCCATAGAAAGCCAGAAACCAAGAGGTGGGCTTGAGCTTTACCCTTTCAAAGCCTTTCCTCACCCTCCACCGACTTCTCTCTTGCCACTTTAATTCTGTTACTACAGCAACCTTGTATTTCTTGCTTTGGCAGAGTTGACACGTTAGCATGGGGACACACACAAGGCCTCTCTAATCAGCACTTATGTGGTCTAAAACATTTAGCTCATCTGCTCAGAAGACTTATTAAAATGTTCGACCCATCTGCTGTGGGAGGCTCCAGTGAAACCGAAGCCAACATTTTCCCACTCAGTTTCCTGTCACGCAGCCTGACCAAAGCCTCTCATTTCAGCAGCACACAGCAACGGTGTCTCTGCCATAAGGCACAGCACTTGCTTGTGTGTGCTCTTTGGACAAGCTTGAAAGGGTGTCAGCTCAGTCTTCTGCAGTGGCTGTTGGAGAAAACACTTTGCTGACATTTGCCTTTCAGATTGCGAAACGCTGGAGAAATCACTTGAGTGCAGCACAGGGAATTCAGAACAACATCTTTCAGAGTGCTTCCTTCACCCTCACATGCTTGGAGGGAGACATTTGTGGCAGCAGGTTTCCAAAGGGCTGGCTCAAGGGATGGGACCAGCCCTGAGGGGGACCTGCAAAGGAGCCATGTAACCCACCTGGCAAGCTGGGATCCCCTTTTCCCGCTTTTTAACATCTAATTCTCTGGAGAGCTGTGCAACTTGCTCTTGTTGCTCCCAGAGGAAACATCACAATTTCCTTTAGTTCCCTCTTCATCATCTGGTACCGTTCAGTCTGCCCACAGGTGATCTGTGTTATATTCCTAAACCTGCATCTCTCCTGAGGGAGTTGGAGGCATTTTTTTAGATGTGTAACTGCCATCATCCGACCAGACATAGCTATATGTGTATCTATAACTGTTTATTCACAAAAGAATTCCTCTCCAGCTTGCTGTGAGTGTTGGATTAACAGCAAAATGTGAAATTTTCTATTATCTTCACTCAGCAGTTCTGCAGTCCCTCCTAGTCATGGCCACTACATTAAGAAGTTGGAGGTAGTTTGATGCTTATTTGTCCTAGGACTCATCTGCAGCACAGATGTCCTTGAAGGGAATGGCAGCAAATCAGAAACAGGATACAGGCTGTGGAGAGGAGCTGTAGGGTGGAAACTTGGCCAGTGGAAGATGGATGAGTGCTATCTAAAAACGTAACTGCAGCAAGGATGAGCAGCAAACAGAAATACCTTCAGCTCGGTGTCTGGGCAATCACTGTAGAATGAGGAAGGCATCTCCCAGAGAAGCACACAAAAAGCTGTGCTTGCTCATCTCCCTAACGCGGCTGATGGGTGTTTATAGTTAAAGCCCCATCACAATGATCCTGTTTAGAGCCAAGGTGCATGGAGGGGAAACATCTCCCCATTAGCAGTGGAATTCACTTTAAGTAGCCCTAGGGATTACTGAGGTCTTGAGCAAAGTGCTGTGACATTGAACTGTGTTCCCTCGGCAAGAGGATGGCAGTGTGATGTTGTCCTCTGTGGAGATCATGATAAGGAGTCCAAGATGTTTCTGAAAGTCTTGTTTTTTTCATGTGTGTATGATGATGTTTTCTTTAGTTTTTAGTGAGAGAAGAAAAAGATCGGGTGCTACTGCCAATATTAGGGATTTAGAAGTGCTTAAAAGCACTAGGAATGCCTTTAAAATGCAGACCTCATACTAGAGATAAAGCATCTACCCAGAGAAGAGATGCTCTGATGCCGTAGATGTATTTGTTTGTTTATTTTAGAGGGGAGAAAAGAATGGTATGTTTTACTGCTAAGCTATTAACCATCAAGATTGCCCGGAGGCATCAGCAGGTTCATTTAAAATGCAAATGAGCTTCTCAGGCAGGCACTCAGTTGTTCGGGCTCTACAGGCTGCTATTATGTGAAATTGGATGGGGTCTTCACACGGCACAGCTGAACACTTGGGCTGGGCTCCCTCTCTGCCCCACACCCCTTTATGACCAATTATGACCAACGTGAATGGACACTGCAGTGGCCCCCGGAGCTGCTCTCCAGATTAGGAGAGTGGCTTTATTACAGAAGACAGGGGCAATTAACTGAGTCCCTGTGCTGCTGCAGAACGATCTCCTTGGGAAACACCACTTAGCCCTGCAAACGGCAAATGGGCATTTATTCATGGCCTTCCTACCCTCTTTTGGGAAGAACCATTCTCTTGAATTAATGTTTGGAGGCTACTGGCTAAAAGTGAGCATAAACAGTGAAAAGCAATTGGACTGAGGAAGATTTAATCTTTTTAATACCTAATTACTGTGTGCCCCGGGTTTACATGGAGGTGAGATCCCTGCCCACATAGCACACTGGTGGGTCACGGGATAGCACCTGAAGAGATGCTTTTGCCTTGGGGTGATACTGCATGAGGGACATGTTAAAGACTTCCACTGTCACTTTTTAAAGTTCTGCCATTGTTTCAATCCATAAAAGAAGGCTTGGGAGGAATGTCACCCACCTAACGGGAAAGTTGTACTGTGGTGGATCATCCTGATCCCACAGAGAGGGCTGGTTAAAATCCAAGAGTTCCGTTGTGCAACGGATGTCAGGGTTCTGCCACTCGGATTTGTTTCGATGTGGAACTGAAGACAATGCCATCACTGCTGCTCTGGAGCGTGGTGCTGGCAGAACTGCTGACACGTGAGCAGGGGTTCAGCTGCAGCAGCAGAAGACTCAGTGGTAGAGCTGGTTTGTGGCACAGAGACAAAGGAGCCCAGAGAGATGGCTGCTAATATAAGTGTAATTAAATGCTTATGTAAATGACCCTTGCCACGGGCTTCTGCCTGCTAAGGCCTGATTGGATTGCCCTTGAAAATCCCACTTGTTCACCAAACCAGTGTGGAAGAACACATTTTTGCTGAGTTAGGAACAATGATTTCCCTGTGATGATGATGAAGATAACAGTGATGATCATCATGAAAATGCAGTATTGCAAATGTCCCCAGACTGGACAATATTTGTCAGAGTTTCGTGGAGCTTAACTGCACATGACTGTCCTTGTACACTCACACACACACCTGTGACCCACAGCCTGAAGTCACAGATGTTTTTAGAAGAGAAACAGTAGCTGCACACTGAATTGCTTTTTAAAAAGTGTTAAATACCATTGTACTTTTCCATTTCCTTTTTTTTGTGTGTGTGAAAATGGCTGCATTTATCAAAATGCGTTGAAACCAGTTTAGATGAATTGTCCTGCTGAAGAGGAAAAGGGTTTCTTATCTAGAAACAAGCTTCCCAACTGCACTGCATTTTGTATAAGTAGGGTTAAATAAATCAAAGAAAGCAGAAACACTAAAGAAGATCTTAATTTCTGCTTCTATATCAGTCTTTCCATTTCTTCTGTATATTATGGCTTGCATTCCAGCCTCCGGATAGGACTTGCATAGCCCCTATTAAGCATAATCAAGCACTTGTAGAACTTATTTCAAGTATCTAAAATGGAACCATGATTTGCATGTCATTAAAACAAAAAAGAACCAACATGAATCTTTTCCATCGTTTTTCAACATGCTGTATCCAAAAGGAGCTTACCATGCACTTTTGAAAAACACTGCCAGTCATCTTAAATTTTTTTTTTTTCATTGAAAATTTCTAATTAAATTAAGAAAGAAAGCCTTTTCTGGGACATATTCACAACTTGAAAAAGCACAAAACCAGAAGTTATATTGTCATTTCCTAGCTCTGCTTCTTAAGAGTATAGGAAGCTGCCTGGGATGAAGTTATTTTGGTGGTCGATGCTGTGCTGTGCAAGGTTACTGGAGCTCCATCACCCATGCAATGATATAAAGATTTATTGGTGACAAAGCCTCCCAGAAATGATAGAAGAATCTGAGCTTCAGCATTCAATACAAACACATTGTATTCTTTTAAAAAATAAATAAGTACTTGTGATGCCAGGATTGCCTGAAACAGCTGATCTTATCTTATAACATCAGCCTTGGGATTTCTAAACCATCCTGGCTGTGCTTTATGTCTCTTCTTTGGTGGATAGTGGAATAAAAAAGAAAATTTGTAGGACTGAAGCTCACGGCAAAAGAACAGAGACGATGCAAGTTACGCACTTGCAAGAAAAGGTGTCTGCCATAGCAGGGCAAAATGTGCTGAATTATACTCAAAATCCATGCAGAACTTCTGCTACTCCACATTTCCATTATGAGCCAAGCTCTCCTTGAATTCCTTACCCTGAATTTTGTACTGATCCTAGGTAGGTGTCTAGACATTGCATTCTTTATGCTGATGGGCTTGCTGAAAATTACCTCCCTCTAACTTGCTTTTCTATGATGAAATTAGAGAAGAAGATCCACGGGACATCCTGGAGCACATGATGTGCACAGGACATCCCAGCTCCTGGAAGGGTGGTTGTCCTTGTCCCATTGTGAAGATGCCATAAAGCCTGTCCAATGGGAATTTCCCCCTAGCAGGAAACCCAAAGGAAAACCTGCAGCAATGTCTCCACACCCTCTTCCATCTCTTCCACTGTAGGATGTTCTGTTGGTCCGAGTCAGGAAGATTTTATTTATTTCAAGAGACAGTGAAGTCACTATTTGCTGGGGCATCTTTTCTTCTTTTTGGACAAACTCTTCTTTCATAAGGGAGTTATAAGGGAGGCCAAACTCTTCTGATACTGTAAGGACAGAACATCTTGCAGCAAGTTCCATGTATCCTTGCCTATTCCATACCCTTCCTGATTTCTGTGAGCCTGCAGGGGATGTAAAGGAGTCTCCTCTATCCTGTCACTGCTGCTTCTGCCTCTCTTCCTTACCTGAACATCCACTTCTCTGGGAGTTTAGGTAAGAAGGAGAGAGGTTGTAAACTGCTCTGTTTAGTTCTTTGCAAACTTCCCTGGGAAGTGAGGGAGCAGGGGAACTTTGTGCATGGGGCAGAGCAGAGGGAGCCTAAAGAGGTACAGCTGTCCCAGTACCTCCATGAAATAAAAGCCACAACACTTCTGGCTCCTTTTAAAAGCAGGATATATCTCAGTCTATTCTCCTTACAGCAAGGCTGACATTTGATTTTATTAACAAAACAGAGAAACTGCTGCAGAATTAATGGTGGGAGAGATTAGATTATTACAGCAAATAAGCTCTGGTGGTAGGAGCACAGGTCTGGAAAACTGGAAGCTGGGCTCTGCTTTGCTGTATGGACTGGAATGGATTAATCCTCCTCACCGCTGTTTTCCACCTTACATTGCCAAGAATGTTAACAGCCCCTCAGGAAGGGATGTACTGATCTTTATATATCGGATTTAGGAAGAGGCACTGAGATCTTGAGATAAGTAGGGGAGAGAGAGGACTAATGACACAGAACCGAATTCCACTTATATTTCTTTGCAGTAAGTGGATAGTTATAAAGCTGGAATTATTTCCCTGTATTTCAGACTGGCAGAAACTTCTGGGGGAGCACGTACAGGAACACATCGAGGAGGAGCTGCTGGCTGTGGCATTTGGCTGGGGAGCCTGAGCCCTTGCCGGGAAATCACCAGATGGCGCCAGTAGAAATAATGTTCAAATGTTCCTTTTCTTCCCCTCCCGCCCCCTTTTTTTTTTTTTTTTTTTCTTTTTAAGCAATTAAAGCTGGGAAAAGGTTTATTTGTGAAATTGTGACTCAGTTCCTTCAGTGAGAAGTATTTGCATCAGTCAGAATTTGTTGAGTGGCTGAACGGAATAATTCCTCTAATTCAGGGCTGGTGTTGGGAGCCTGTGTGCACACCAGCCAAAGGAAAAACATCGCGTTGTGTAATAAATCACTGCATTAGGCAGTCAGCTTTGGCTGTTCCTGCTCCCTTCACTCCAGTTTTAATCAATATTTGTGAGGATTTGTTAGGCTATATGGACAAATCCTGAGGCCTGTACTCAATTCCCATCAAAGCATGGTGGTTATTAAGGAGAATGAGAAGTTTGCCTGAGTGACAACCTTATAATAAACCAAAAATTTTGAGATCTGAATCTATCACACTTCATCACTGCTCTACAAACAGATTGGCTTCCCCTTGCAACCCTTCTTGTAGAGAAGTTTGCTCATTTTGGAAGCTGGAGAAGTTCATTTTCAAGTAGGTTAAGCCAAAAGGTGCCAAAAATGCATTTTTCCCCTAGTCTATTATTGTATCTTACACTGTAAGTGAGAAGTAGCTTCACCAAGGAATTGATTTCCTGCAAAAGAGACTGAAGCCATGGCTGGAAGATGATTTTCATAACAGATGCAGCCCTTCAGCAGGGATTCTCAGCTTCTTTCACTGCTGGATAGAAGCATGTCTTAAGTTCAATCCTTCTATTTAAATATTTCATTAAGGGCAGGTATGTTTTCTACTTCCCTCTTAGGGCTCCAACCTTCAATTTCTAACTTATGAAAAGATCCACCTTCTTTTATTTTTTAACTGAGCTCCTCTATTATTTTTAATTTCCCCTACCACTCCCAGAGACATACGCCACTGAAACCCCAATATCTGATCTGAAGGTTCTTTCACATCCTAACACTCAAGCCACAGTTGCAGCTGTGGGGGAAATGCAAAAATTAAAACCAAATTCCTCTCCTGAATAGAAATTTAGTTACAGCAGTGATCCCTCTTCTGCATTTCTCTAAGATTTGGAGACATCCATACAGGGTACTTTTCAGGATGTAACACTAAGAGACACCTCATTTCTATTCAACTACTGAGCTCTTATATATATATATATATATAGATATATACACATACATATATGTATCTCATACATATGCAGAGCTCAAGAGGTCTTTTGAAACTTACCTTTCAGGCTGGATAAACTGTAAACTGTTTACTCTCCCAATTTCATTTGGTTGCATGGCCCATGTGAAAATTCAGGAGAAAAATATCTCAGTTCAAGACAAGGCAGAGCGTTTTGTAGTTATTATTTTTTTTTCCAACAAAGTGAAAAAGTTTTCACCTTTTCAAGCCATTCCAAATTGAAATGGAAGCCAAAAGAAAATAGGAGCCAAAAAAATACCCCAGAAATAGGCTATGTTGTGCTCCCCTTATTTTGTTTTTCACAGGCTCTTTTACAGGTCTAGTCTTCATTTCATTCTGGAAAGGAGACAAATACTGGAATCTCCTCTTTTCCCCCCAAAAAAGACTTTTTCACCTCTCTCTATTTCTCACAAATTTGAGATTATTTCTCTAGAAAAGAAGAAAAGAAATCATTGCCCTCGACACAGGCACTTCCCACACTCAATCAGCATTTTGCTCTGGGTGTGACTTAAGTTTCAGGTAGAGATCAGGGGACATCTGTTACTCCTGCCTTGACCTCCCTCCTGTTAATTCACATTTTAAGAGAGCAGAAAACTGCATTTCATGCTCTGGCCATTAGAATTCCATTTCTCTGGGGAAATAGCACTGGGCCATCCCTTTCCCCGAGAGGGCAGTTCCTGTGGTGCCTGTCATGCCTCATTACTCTGAGCAGCACAACTTATGCTGGAAAAATAGCGAGCAGGAGAAACTGCAACAAAACCAGCAGTGTCACTGCAAGACTCCTAACCCACCAAAACAGCACAGACAGGATGTGAATAATGACTTTCTTTCCATTTTAACCAGTCCTGCTCATTGCATTGGTATTTGTTTGGGTACTTGGGTTGCATTGACAATTACCTGCCCATTTAAAAAGTGCCAGTGATGAGAGAAATCCAGGCAATGAGCAGGGTCAGCCTCAGCTGCATGTAGCCTACAACAGACTTTGTCAGACGGTCAACAGCACAACTCACAGGGAGTGTGCAGCTACAGGGTCAGGACTTCTGCATCAATAAAATTAATCCATTTTGCCTCATGGATTTTTGTGGAAACTCTTCAGTTGAGAAAAACAAAACTGATCTGCATAGAAGTTTCAATAAAACCCTACATTTCATGCACTGGCCACAGCCCTAGGCCACTCATTTATAGGACAAGCAGCTCTAGCCCTCATAAAAGCTAACTTGAGTGCGAATATGTGCAAAGCCATGAAAAATAACTTGTTCTCAGACTTATCCACAGATCAAAACACCTCCCAACAACACAGGAGCATGGGCAGCATGAGCTGGGCAGGTACAAACAGCACTTTAACACCTGAGAGTGAACAAACCTTCCTGTGCCTCCAGAGGAGCTTTGCTCGGTGCCAGAGGAGGGTGGAGTCTCACGGAGCTGCAGTGTTGCAAACCAGGCACAGGGACTGCATCCAGCATCCCACACCTCCTGCAAGGAGAAGCCAGAGCTCTTCCCACAGACCTGCACAGAGAAAGGCATTACACAAGCCAGCTTCACAGAATCCCAGAGGAAGGACAGTGGGGTTTTCACAGTGGAGATTTTTTGTTTGGTTCTATTTAAAAAGTGAGTTACAAACATTGAAACACAGGTGGCAGGGGAAAATGAAAGTTTCTCTTTCTTTTTGCCATTTGGTTTTCATCCAAATTAGCATGAAGCTGGTGAAATGAACATCTCTGTCAGCAGTGTTTGGCCAGGGAGGTTGGAACTTGCTGAGTATCTGCAAGGTCCTGGAAGCTTCTGTTCACCCAGTTATTGTACAACCAGCTTTTCCAGAGCAGCAGGCTCAGTACCCCCAAGTACTGGGGTCAGCTCTCTGCAGCCATCAGACCATCTGCAGGAACCCAGGAGGGATTCAGTAAAAGTTCATCAGCTAAAACACACCAAACCAGTCTTTTTGTTGATATTTTTTCGGATTAAACTGTTTTACCAGGAAAAACTATGAGCAGGTTTACCTCATCGCACACTGTACCTGGCAGTCCCTCCTCCCTCCGCCTTGATGCCTTTCTCCCTTAAAATCCTCTTGTCTGGAAATTCTCAAGTATCAGAAATCTGACCTGTCTCGTGTTTGTGCCCCCCTCCAGTCAATAATCACATTAGCACATCTGTGTGACAGAAATAATAGCTTTTGTCTCCCAAAGATGCAGAGTCTTGTTGCCAGGCAACTCCATCCTGAGGCACCAACCCAGCGAGGAGCGGGGTGTGTGGGAGGACCGAGCCCGGCTGCAGGAGCTGCTGCTGGTGCTGCGGGTAGCTATAATTGGGGGAAACTTGGAATGTGCTGTTTTCACCAGAGAGCCGGGATAACACAGCCCTGACAGGCTCAGAAACTTTCAATTAGGTGGCTACAGACTGTGGCTGGCTCGTCTCTTTTGTTCTAATGTTACAGAAAAGCTTTGGGAGTGCTGCAGGTTGGGCTGGTTTCTATTAGAGGAGCTCAGTCCACTGCAGTGGAAAGGTAAACAAGGTCATCCTTTCCAAATCTGTGCCAGAGCACAGACTAAACACGCTTTGGGGGTTGATCCTCCTCAGGGACAAGGCTCTTTCCATGCTCCACAGTCAGGGATTACAGCAGCTCAGCTGCTCTGGCATTATTTGTGTGCCATTTCAGTCACAGCCTGGCAGCCCCAGCATCATGTGGTTAGAAACGAGCATTTCACTTGATAACCAAGCCTTGATTTCTGAAATATTACCCTGTTCTTCCCAGAGAGAAAGAGGAGTCCCTAAAATAATATGGTTGGCTGTTGACATAGATGGGATGGGAATTCTTGACAGAGTCTAATTTTGTTCATCTCTGATTTACACTGGCTGCTCCTCTGTCAGAGCTTGATGCAGACAAACACTAAGGCACATATAGCTGCTGCCAGCACCCAGCCTCCTGCCAGGGTAGGACTGTGCTGCCCAAATGTATTTTGGATTCAGTTCACGAAATACGGCCCCTGCCTGCTGAGAGTTTCCCTTACCTGTACAGTGCTACAGGACAAAGGTTTTGCCCATAAAACAGATGCACATGCAGCATTCCTGACTGCTGTTTCCTTAAAGAAACCTGGTGATTTTTAACAGCTGGGATATGGCCCAGAACGGTAGCTTAATCCCCACTGTCACTTCTGTTTATACTGATATTGGTAAATCCAGTTTCAGCCCTGAGATGCTCACAATTATCTCTGTGCTCTGCATATGGTGCATATGATATCTTGAAATGCATCTCTTTGGTCTCAGTTTCACTGAGGGAAGTGAAAGTTTTCCAGTGACCCAAATGACCTGGAATCAATAGCAATCGAGCTCTGAAATGTCATCATTGGATTCTCACTGCATGACAACAGCCAGGCACAGCAATCCCTGTGTGCACAGACATTCATCAAATAAGGGCTGCAGGAAAAAACTTAAGAGATTCCTCGAATAAATTATTTAGTGTTTGTTATTCACCCTCCTCCATTTACACATAAGTCACTATATCCAACTGGGTAAAGAACCATCTTCATAACCTGTCTGGTACTATAAAGCATCTTTGATACTTCCCACAGAGACATTTGTAGAGTATTTAGGATGGCAAAAGTACACAACCCCACGTCAGGACGCTTTTGCTTCCACATGAATATTTGTTTAGCTGGTGCTCGGTGGTTGAATTTCTGAATATACCACATGTTTTACAAGCTGTCTCATCCTTTACAGCAGCATTTAAGTTTATTTCTTGTTCTAAGCCCTGCATGTTAACAGAGGGGTAACTCTGCTGGGCTCAGCCAGAGCTGGAAAACCAAGCCTTGGATATTAGGCAAGTGTGAACAGTGCTGTGTTAGACTCACATCTTGGAAAGCACAGCTGTGGCTGGCCATAAATTGGACTTTTTTTTCCCTTTTGGCTTTCGTGGGAACTTTGGTTTATGATTTGAAATACAGGCAAGAAAGGAGGTAATATTCCTTTAAAGACACCATATTTTAAAGAATAAAGAAAAGTTATGTCCCGTTTTACAAGGAGAAAAAAAGCAGGGATGGTGTCTAAGTCTCAAAGGAGGTGAGACACAGATTTTACCTTAAAAAGTCAGGTGGCACAGGTTATCTAGGCTTTTCTGCCTGCTGGGAAAACACAAATAAAGACATGAAAAAGCCATGAAGACATGAAAACTGGGGAGCATGTCAGGAAGCACAGGGAGAGAGCACTTCTCAGGCACAAAAGTTTGGAGGCCTGGAGACATATCAACTTCTCAGTGCTTCAAAAGAAGTAGATGGAAAGGAAACCACAGGTATGGGTCAGAGAAACCACTCTGAAGACAGTCTTTGAAATACTACAAAATCTTTTAAAACTGTTTAAGGGAACAACTCTGTCCATGTCAACCACTCTGCTCTTTCATCAGCCTGGGAAAAAAAAAAATTACAGGCACCCAGAGAGCAAAGATGTGCAGTGAGTTGAAATCACATGCCTCTAGGTCTCATTATAATAGTGCTGTAGTTATTTGTTAGCGTGAAATGCCTCTCCACTGCAAAGGGGGGGCTTTACTGCAGTACCTAATTTAATCTTTCAATGAATGTGCTCCCTTGAATACAGTGTATTTTGTTTGACAGTTCTTAAACGCTTGGATGAGTCTAAACATTGAGGAACTGGAGTACACACATTATTTTTCTACAGATTCATTTAGCAATCCAAGCTAACAGCCAGATTATTAATAACAAGCTAAATAATACACTTTTCAAAGGCTTGATGGGCATTTGAAATCTGGAAAAGAAAATACAACATTTGCTACTCAGCTTCCCTCTGGAAGAGCATTGAAAAGTACCCAGATATCCCTTTAGGAATGGCTGGTTTTTCTCAGGGTTTAACTTACATTGAGGAAACTAATTGCAAGGGGGAAATATGAAAGCCATGTTAGTAACTTTCCTAACATATGTTTTGCAAAGGCACAGAGCTATTGTTACACCAGAATTTTGGCTGATAAAATAGCAGAAGCTTCCCAACCTCTTGGCTGAATTCCTTCAAAACCAGCAGCAGTTCTGCGGTATTTTGCAGATGCAAGAACTGATGACCAACTCATCCAGATGTACCTAAATTAGCTTTTCAGATTAACTTCACAGCCCAGATACTACTGACAGCTGGCCTCTGGAAGAAAACCCCCGTAGAAGTAAATTTTAAAGAATGTATAATTGTCTCATGGCTCAACTTTTCATGCTGGCAGAAGCTGGTTTTGGTCTATCCTTTCCATTCCAGTAGCTCTTTGGAGCTCTGTGGAGAATCAAAGCCTTCAGCACTACACCACAGTCCAGAAAAAGATTGTTCCTGTCCCTGACCACTTCTTGATTGCATCAGTTGAAACAGATTGAAAATAGTGGGCAGGACACTGAATTCACAAACCCCTCTGCAAGAGCAAAGCACACTTCAAGATAAAGGCAGGAGCAACTGATCTGAGTAATTCAGCTGTGTTTGAGGCTTGCAGGGACTGAGCAGGAAGGGTCATTCCTACGTGTGCAGCAAGGGGGTCTCAGGGGTTCGGACAGGTAGCACCCCTCAGATACTGAAAGGGGACAACAGGATCTGGAGAGTGGAAGAAAATAATATCTTATGCAATGAACAGTTGTATCCAATTGAGAATCTACAATTATTAATATCCAGAGAGCTGCCAAGCCTAGAGGTGAGCCAATGAACACAGTAGCTCAGCAGATCTGCTGCTGGTCCCAAAAGCCAGGTACAGCTGCTCTGCCTTACCCATCCTACACAGCCATGCCAGAGCGTCTGGGTTCCTTGGACATCTTCCTTTCCACCTAGAAATTCCCTCCAGCCAGAATTAGAGGATTTTTTTCATTTGTGCAGTAGCTTGGACACAGAAGAGGCACGTCAGAGATTCCTGGCTAGGCCCATGGCACGTGCTGTAGGAAAAGTGCAGCGAGCCCGAAACCTCCTGGTCTCGTTGGGTTTGTGGCACATGGAGACAGCAGCTCTCTACCTGCCTTTTGTAGGTGAGAGCTTTCCATGAGATCCACCAACAGAAGCAGCCCCATACACAGGGACATGAATCAGGGAATGCATTCCTGTTCCTACTAAAACCTTTCCATTCTTGGAAATTTAAGGCCCAGTTCATCCCCTAATTCCAAAATTAGGAAATTCCCCCTTTTTCCCCATAGATTCCAGTACCCACAGAGATCCCTTTAGCTCCGTCTCTCCCATGCTGATATCTTTTACATCCACACCCATGCCAACGTGGTTCAGAGGCACAATTTTCTCCAAAGAATATCCTTTGCAAAGCAGCAAATCTTTTCATCCCCGCCGCCTGCCTTTTATTTGGTAGCTTTGTCAGGAACGTTTGCACCCGTCCTCTCACACTCAGCTGCTCTCTATTTTTCCTGAAGATTTCTCCTTTTCAGTACAGGACACAAAAAGCAGAGGGTTTCATTCAGTAGTGACTGAGAGAAAAATATTCCTGTCTAAAACAAAGCTACCAGCAAAGCAGAGAGACGAGGAGAGCGAGGGGAAGAGAGAGTGTGCCTGCAGGGAAAGTAGCTTGAGGAGAAGTGTAGGAGGAATACTGATTCTAGACTTGCAGCAGGTCTATTTTTCATAAAGATAACAATAATACGGTGTAATTAGGGCACAAAATCACACTAATTGCTGAGTGCTTGTCTGCAGGGTTCACTAGGAGGGAAAGAAACAAATGGGGCTGAATGGATCCTCCTGGGGCTGGCACTGAGGTGAGTTTTCCCAAACTCATCCAAAGGATCTCACTGCTGAAAGTTAGAAGTGTGAATTGGAATTTCAAGCCTTTTTTCTTTTTTTCCCCCATTATAAATTCCCCTGGGCCAGGTGTGGGAGGGCTGGTGAGGGTGTACTGACCAGAGCAACACCACAAAGACAGACCCATCTGGGTCCTGAAAAACAAGAAAACATAATCCATGCTGCTTCCAGAGCAAGACTGAACCAAGCCCTCGTGATAATATAACTTCTTGTCTTCTACACTCAGCCCTGGGGAGACCCTTTACCTTTCCAGTGCTATGGGCTTTGCTTCTTGCATTCTCCCATGAACATGAACAATGCCATAAATGTCTTCAGCAGGCAGCACGGTACAAGAGGCAACTCCTGTGCTCAAAGGGAGAAGGATCCAGCTCATACAACCTTCTCTGACTGAGATGGGAAGGGATCTCCTTCTGATTCAGAGTGGTTGGTCCTGGGCTGAGTAACTTTCCAGAGGGCCATAAAGCACAGACATGCTGTGATCTCATCTAGCTACTGAAAAACCAATTGTCACCAAATTGGATTTATTCCTCATTGTTTCTTATCCTCTGTTGAAAATTACTTTTGCTTTAATTTTCTACACAGTTTTCTTAAGTAAGAACATCAGTCTCCCTGAGAGAAAAGTTCACAATGTCAGTTTCTAGCAAGTGTATACCTGAATTTCTGCTCAGAAGATTTTCAGAGTTCTTTGACATAAACTGCATCAAAAATACCCATAGTCAAAGAACCTGTCTAGCTGAAGACACTACTGGGTAATCCCCTCCCTAGGGTTGTGGCTGTAAGCTTCATTCAACTTTAGGTGGTGATTTTCCAGAGATTTTAATCATTTTAAGGGTTTATGCTACAAAATCACTGCAAAGTGCTTATGAGTCACAGCTGAAAAGGGAATTTGAGTTAGAGTTACAGCAGTAGAAGCTGGAAAATCTGCAGGCAAGGGATGCAGGCAAAACGCAGCAGCACAAACTCCTAGACTAAGTGTGATGTGTTGGAAGGAAAGAGACTGCCCTGGCCATCAGTCCTGGAGCAAAGAGCCTTTGTTTTAAACAGGAGAGGCTTTGCTGTGAGATCTCCCCCTCCAGGCTCTCCTCACTGTCCAGCCACGCCGGTATCTGAAGGATTTATTCCCCGGATAACTCCTTTTCCCCAGCCTTGGACTGAAGGGTGCTGGTGATGGTAGAGGTGTGTGTTATCACTCACAGATGTTCTCCCCCTTCTCTGGGGAGCAGAAGCTCTGCATTGCTCAGATGTATCTACCAGCTCCCTGGGATGTTCTGGCATTCCCACACATTGCCCTGCAGTACACAGAAAGGCCAGTAATAAATCAGGATTTAGTATCCAAACACCTAATTACTTGTCACTTGTCCTGAAGTCACCTCACTTTAGACAATGCAAGTTTCGAGGCTCAGAGATAAAAGAAGAGGTGAAAGCATAAGATGAATTTAGAGGATTTTCGTCACTGTGTGTCATCCATCGAACCTGCCAAGATGCTGCCTTGCAGCTGGGATCCAGGCCACAAGAAAAAGCTTCACCTTGAATACAGCTTTCGCTGGGGAGGAGGATGCTTTGTGCCTACCCTATTGTTATGCACCCAAACTCTCTGTGGGGATTGTATCAACCTCGAGATTTCTACCCAAGCGTTTCTCGTGAGTCACCGTTTAATCAAGGGTCTCTTTTTAACACTCCCCACACAGCAGGGATGACTGCATCTGTCTCTTGATAACAGTGATGCTCTTTCAACATGACTGGGCAGAATTATATGCTAGCCAGAACATCCTAATGAATATTTCAGTATTTAATTGTAAGCAGACCTTAACCCACCGCAAATTAAATGCACTTTTCCAGCTGGGGGAGCAATATTTAAACCTCAGTGCATTGCTTTTTAATATCAAACTGTAATTTATGTAAAATAAAAATGATTCCTTGAATAAATTCAGAAAGAGGAACAAGGTATGCTATTCGTTACTAGTTTTGATTGTGAACAGATAGAAGAATTTGGGGCTAGGTGTGTTTGGTACAGAAAATTCTCTAACCACACCTATGAGAGATACTGCGCTGTAAGTTCACATTTTTGATAAATTAAGAAAAGCTAAGAGGTGTTTAAGACTTCAAATGTTTGTTACTAAAATATAGTACAAAAATAAGTAAGTAAATACAATGTAATGATATTTATATAGAGAAGCAAGTGAAATGTAATGGAATACTCGTTCTCAGTGATGTTCCATCTTAGCTTGCTTTCATGCTTCCAGGAATCCACACAAAAGAACCAGATTAAAAAAAAAAAGACAACAAAAAAGAGATATGAAAATTTTCTGTTTTAAACAAATTGTTTGGTAATGACATCTTTCTTGCCAGCCAGTTGCTGCTGAAATTAAATTGGTATCTCTGTTTTCAGGCAGTTTCAGACTTGATTATACTCCCTGGTCTTGAAACTTTAAATCAATACTGTTACAATAGATCTCTCGGTCTTCACATCTTAACAACAGCTGCATTATTACTGGTTGCTGAATTTGAAAGTTTCAGAAGGTTCTTCTCAGCCTAAAATCTGTCTTGTGTACGGATTCTGTGCTGCAGGAAGCTCTGCCCAGGCAGATTGGTAGAAAACAACCTTTCGCCGTCACTTTACAGATGATGAATGAAAGGAGGGAGAGATTAAGTGCCTTCCAGTGAGAGCAAATCTTTTGCAGAGCCAGCACCGAACTCCTGTTATTTGATTCCCTGTGCAGCACCTGGGCCCTGAGCTCATCCTGCTCCTGTATTGATGTTCATGAGATGACTCTAAACGGGACCACCACGGAACTGCAAAGTTCCCCTGCTTTGAAGGTCACCTGCAGGTCAATGCAACGGCCTCACTTTGGTGTCCCCTCCTTGTTGTCCATTTTGGCGAGTGTCTAAGTATTAATCAATTTATCATTTCTGAAATGTAATCAAGCACTGAAGTTGTAATCAAATGGCAACCCAACAGAACACAGGGATGTTTGTCTGCCTGACTGCCTGGCTGCCCCTCGGAGCCACATTAACAATTATCTCTGCTGAGTGACCCCTTGATCCTGCACAGTTTAGCTGAAAGAGATGCATCCAAGTAGCAATTTCACCTTTTGCCTTCATTGTGTGGTATTATTCTAACTGTTTGTTAAATTCCCAGCCTCTCCAGAGCTTGCAAAAGGGGAAAATCATTAGTTAAACCTGCAATTACTGTAATGAGAAGATATTATGAAGTTATCATTAGGGAAGATTAAATATTTTCTTATTTTCCCCTCCCCCTTTATTTATAATCATCTTTTTTCTCCTTCTCAAACTGCAAAAACCTGGCATTTCTAGTAGAACCCACCAAGAATAATCTGTGGTAAAATCAGTAGCAGAAAGAACCACAAGGAAGGAATCTCAGGACAGTTCATCAGGAGGTTTTGTGGAGCAATCCAGTTCCTCATAGTTTTGTAAAGTCAGATCTCAAATTCTGTATCTCATTGTTATGTTATCATATGATTATATTCCCAGTGAAAGGCAGGGGACATAGCTGTAAAATGCATTGTTCTGGTACATTTATTGTATATTTATTTCATTAAAAATCCTTTTTTCCTCACTTCTCTCTGAAGTACCTCTATAGGCAGAAAATATACCGTCAAAAGCTGGAAGTGAATCACTGGAAAAATCAGCCTTCATTTGAGACGAACAATCTAGAAACAGTGAGAAAACATTGAACACTTTGTAAAATGTGGAGAACACATTTTAGCACTGGATAAGGACCCTTATGCTTGTGTAACTTGTTGCAAAGGCTATAAAAACATAGCAAAAGGAACTACAATAAACCCATTGCTCCCAAAACATTGGTAGACTGTTGAAGAGCACGTTTTAGAGCAGATGCTGAGCACTCTTCCCAGACACTGACATCAGTTATAGAGATTTAGCAACCTCTGCACTTAGATCTTCACAAACTCACTCTACTTGTACAGCTAAAAAATCCATTACGTGCCCAGATACTCAAATAACTGTTGAGCTAAACCCAAATGTCCTGCCAAAGGCACTCTGCTGACACTCTGAGCAAGATACTAGACTGTCTGGGATCTAGATCACTCCATGGTAGCCAGACTAGTGTTGTGGAAAATATGTACAGGGTAGCAAAGATGTCATGCAAAACATCTCATCTCGGTTTCTAAATGTTGGTTGTGAAGATATTCTCCCCAGGGTCATGGATTTGATCTTCTCCTCTCTCTCTATTCTACAGAGTGGAAGTAGAGACCAAGAATTCCAATGCATAAAAGGGCAACACGAGGACATGACACCATCAGAGGGGTTTGAAGATAAATAGCAGTAATACTACAGCTGTATGAAACTGTCATAAGCAATATTCCCATTGGACAAGCTATTAAAATACTGACTTTACACTGAGCAATATCCTGGGAGAAGGCCCCTGAACTATTCCTTGGGGTACCTTGCTGTTGCAGAGGCATGATGGATGTCCAGGCATTAGTGGTGCCATCCCAAGCCATCAGAAGTGTTGACACAGATGGAGCAGTTTGATTAAGTGTTCCTGTTCAGCTTTCTATATAAAACACTGTATTGGATAGAGAAGCAGAACTCTCACCTTTGCTCCATCTTTATTTGTATTCTCACACTGCAACAAGAAATAGAATAAAACCACTGGAAAGACAGGACTGATCTCAATACCACCCCCATGCTTGTGGAGGCAGGACCTTCTTTTGCTGGATGTAGATCCATCCAGTTCTAGGGGTCCGAATGTCTTTAATTAACTGCCTGTTGATTTCCTCGTGATGTTTTAATTGCTCCCCCTGCAACAGATCCTGTGTCTGTGCATCCCCCAGCACAACGGGGGCTCATTCACATGTAGGTCTCCTAAATGAATAGATTCTTCTTTGAGGCTCCTACTGAAGAGGTGAGGATGTTCCCTCTTTCCTTTCCTGTACCCTTTCTGTGCGATATCCCAGGAGAAAACTCTGCTAATTAGGAGTGGCTGATGTTCATTCTTCATTTGCTTCAGAAATTACCGAGGCCCTAATGAAGAGGTTCTGAGTGACAGCCGATTTGCATGGTTTAGGGAACTGAGCTCCAGAACATCACACAGGTCAGAGTGTTGGTATTTGCCAGTATCTTCTGTCTCTGACAGGATTGTTGTGCCAGGTTTGTGGAGGGCATTTGCTGCTAATAATGTTTTAACTTTCAACAAGATAAAGTAAAATCTCCCAACACAGAACAAATTAATAGTCAGATCAATAGCTGTAATGAGGCTGTAAAATGAAACTCAACACCCCCAAACAGGGCTAGATTTTCTGGCTTCCCATTTTCAGGGACCTGGTTATACTCGTTTTTGAATTAGGGAAAATTATGGGAAATTGGAGGTACAGGAATTCTGCAAGTGGATGTTCTGTGTTTTCTTCACCTGGAGAAGAGCAAAGATGATATAAATGCTGGAAAGCACTATAGAATAGTCACACCCTTCTAAAATAGAAATAGTACATTACATGCACATAAGTGGAAAGAGTAAAGACTTATTTAGCAAAATAAATTAGTCATTGGCTCTGTTCCCTTGATCATAAATTACATGGTAAAGAAAAATCTCAATTTCAGTGAGTGTCTGAAAGTGCACTGAACATATTTCAATAAAAATGCCAAAGAATTTGTTCTTTTACTACCCAACAGACTGGAATGAAATTCAGCACCTGAGTGCAACTGACACAAGGACTGCTTCATTTAATAAATCAGGAAAGCCGAGCCTGACTCCAGATCCCAATCCAACCCATCATGTACATCCTGAGGAGTAGAGACTGACTGAAATGCAGTGTGTTTGTAGTGAACTGAGGAGAGGATTTAATGACTTATGGATGTGCCTGAGCTCACGGATCAAGAAATGTGAGGTGGGGTTTGAAGGAGGATGGAAAGTTAAAATCAAGTAGAAGACTGAGGACTCTCTCCAAGTTATTTTGAGGGCTTGTGAAGCTCAGTGCTGTGCTGTGTGACAACTGCTGACCCACCGTGGTCCCTCCAGTGCTGCTGTTTCTCTTTTCTGATCCCTCCATTCAGCCACGCCTCATGTTTGGGAGATTCAAGCACTCACACGTTTCAAACTGCACTGACATTGCTCTGCAAAGCTGTTCAGTCTCCTGCATTCGTGTCTGCATTACCTGACACAAGTCCCACTGCACTCCAGGGCTGTCACAGGTGGGAGCAGGTGTCACTTCTTCTCTTTGAGTTCTGCCTTTACAATGGTTATCACAAAACCAAAGCACTAATGAAAAGAGTGCAAACTTCTCCACTGTTTATATTTCCAATGAAATGGCTTGTGTGTCCCTAGAGGGGGGAAAAGGGATTTGGATCTTCATCTCAATTATTTTTCCAGTCTATTAAACTGTCTAAACTCCAGGTTCTCAAAAATATACAAATACATAAATAAAATAAATCCTAGAGAGAATAAATGAAAATGGAGGCCTCTGATCATCTCACCCAGCACCCAGCCTGATCATCCCCAGGAGACATCTTCAGAAGCACGGCTTTATGACCACGAGAGAAAATAATGATGTGCTGAGAAAGCTCGCAAATGCACAACCTTGTTGCACAGAAAATGGATCCCCTAAGTGATTCATCATTACCATTTGCAAAATAAATAGTGGTGGGAGAAAGGGAAGGGATGTCTGTTTAATCTGATGTCTTTACACAGCAAGAAGCTACCACTGAGGGTGGAGAAGGGAAGGGATAAAGGCAGGAGAGACAGAGAGAAACAACTTCATGTCCTCACACACCCAAGTAATTGAAAGGAAGTGTGCTCCCAAGATATAATGATGCAAACATATATCACATGGAAATTCAGCTATCCCAGCCTAAATTCTCTTTAGCTTCCTGCCAGTGCTCTGAAAAAATGTCCTTATGTGTGTCTGAGACTGAGAGGAGACAGGATGGCACCCTGCAATATACAGCCCATCTAAAACACTGCAGCTCCTATACCTTGGTTACACACCTGCCCTTTAAAGCACACATGTACTTGTTCATTATTAGTGAAATTTGGTTTCCCAGCTCTGGTTGTCAGTGACTTTTTAAGGAAAAGAAGGCCAGGGGACCAGGTACAGCTCAGCACAGCTGTCTTAAATATCAAGATTATTTTTGCCTGCATTTGTCCCATCATTTAAACACCCAGCTCATGCACCTACACATCTTATAAGGCCCCAAAGTCAGTGAAGGTCCTCCACCCCATGAAGATCCGTCACCTTTTTGAAATTCCCATTTGTTTCTACTGTCACTCTGTAGCCTGGCTCAGGTGATATTCCACCTGATCCCTTCCACCTCTCCTTCCTAGAGTGTGCCTGGCTGGGAGGCTGACTTGTTAAGTGAGGAGCAGCAAACAACAATTTGGAGTTCTGAGCTTGTCCCTACATTCCTGACAAACACCTGTGCTGGTCACACCCTGCACCTTCTCCCACAGGTGCCTGGAAGGGCAGCTCCCTCGTCTGCACAATTTGACATCTCCACCACACACTGAAATGAGACGACTGGAAAACCTCATCTTCAGCTACTCTTTCCCATGGGTTGGAAAATCAGATTATATTTTCATAGCTTCAAAATAAAATAACGGAGGCAGTTTGCAAAGCAAATAATGCTGAGATAATCAGGCACTTTTTAGTCAATCATTTCACTGAGAAGGGCCATGGTTTAGCTTAAAAATGTTGAAGAGGGACAAGGCATGAGCAAATGCATACAAACAGTTCATTTGCTGTGGTTTTCTGTTCCCCTCACCATGTCTTTGCTGTTTATACTCCTCACAAATCAATTTAAGAGTATCTGGGGAAATCAGAAAGGCTCATATACCCATTTGTCTTCTGTAGGATTCATTGAATGGGTTGGACTTTGGATAAAGCTCTGCTCTTTGGAAGCTCTCCTTCTTTGGGGAAGGATGGGGAAGCTTCTTCCACTCAGATAGACAGGAAGAGCTCAGAGTTTTCCCCTGCAGAAAACCTGTTGCTCAGCTCTGTCCCAAAACCAGGTAAATGAGGTAAACAGGCTAATTTTAACCTATGCTTGATAATGGTCAGTGGTGACTGCTTAGTGGAAAGGGGACAACAAAGATCTTTCTCTTGGTAAACTCTCCCAGCTCCTCACAATCTGTGATTCAGGACCTGCTAGAGCTTGGGAGTGTGTTCCAATAAAATGACTGAAAGAAGGCTTTTGTCTTCCCTTATTAATATAAATGATGTAGTTTAGAAAACTGAAACCCTTGTAAGTCTAATCAGCTATACTGAGAAACTGAATATTGTAAGAAACCAACATTTTGAGGTGCCTTGCCATACCACTGTTCAGCAAACACATCTTCAGCTCTTCCTTTTCCTACAGCATTAATATTACAAACACAGCTGTGAGGAGGTTCCTCTTTAGGACATAATAAGTAAATCCTCAGTCTTAGGTCATGAGGGTTGAAGTGGCTGTTTTGTTGTCTGGGGATTTGATCCAAACTCAGAGAGGAGAAATACTGTAAAGAAATTGTTGGAAAGGTGTCAGTCATCCTGCTAATCTGTCTCTGCAGAGTCACACAGTCTCCTCACAACCAGAACCCCTTGGCACCTCCAGAGAGAAGTGAAAATCACTTGCGAAAACTTTTCTAACAAACCCAGGGATCACCTCAGGACAGAACAAGTGTCGCTGTAGCTCCCGAACGGGTAAAGAACGACACAGTCCAAGTGCCAAAGATGATCCGAAGTAAGGAAGGAAGTTTAATGGAAAATTGAACAGCTTTTATATGTTAACACCCAGAAGCGTGTTGAATGCCATAAAGTAATTGGTCCCTTGGCCATCCACCCCTCGAGGTGATTGGCCAAGTTCTGAACCATCCGCTTCTAGATGTTTTTCTAGTTAAAACCATAACAATCCTTGAAAAACAACTGCAGGTGTAGAAGTTTACAAAACTGTAACAATGTTTTGAATTCTTTACATGGGAAAGACAAAGCTTTCACAAAATGCTGCAAAGGCTAAAGAAATTCCCTGCTGAGGCCTTTTGTCGTATCCATAAACAAGCAGCACCCAGTCCTTTACAAGTTATAGGCTTAAAATCCTAAGCCTTCCTCTTTGCCTGAACCATGAGTGAGCACTTCAGATGACATTGCTGTTTTGGGACAGCTTCCTCCAGAATCCAAGAGCTGCTTCAAGCTGGATACGCCGTTTGGAAGGCAGAAGATGTGAAAACAGTTTCATTCTGGAACACCGTCATGAGATGTCACAGTCAGAGATGTTCCCATGGCCTGTTCCAGCAGACCTGCAGCAGAGTATCACTGTGCAGGGAACATGTGAGACACAGCAGACTGAGAGCAGGGAGGGTGTTAAACCTTGCCACAGCGGCCCAGAGAGCCTGGGATATTTCTGCCCATGGAAATACTCCAGAGCTGGCTACAAAGGGCCCTGAGCTGTCCTTTTCCCTGGCTGGAAAAAGTTTATTAACTCTGAAAGTAGGTGTAACCTTGAACTTGGCCCTGCTTTGAGTGAGGGCTTGATGAGATGACCTGTGGATGTCCTTTTCAACGTAAACTATTCTATGATCCTATGAATCCAAGTGAGGTCATCCGCAAAACTACTTTCTATTTCCATGCTTCTGTTTTCCTCCCTGGCTTAGCCTGGCTGTTCCATTTTGCTTGGTACAGGAGGTCTGTCACTGTACAGCTCTTTCTTGTCCACCATGAGGAAGACCTTGACCAGGCCCTCAAGGTGAGATAACACCAGTCGTATCCCTATGAAAAACAAAGGAATTCCTCAGTTCGTGCACAGCTGATGTTATAAACCTGAACTTATCTAAACAAAGCAACGAAAGCCAGTATCACAAGTGTATCTCAGCTTTTTCCCTTTCTTAAGTTGCAGAAAAATATCCCCTAATCTCTGCTCACGCAGAAGGATGAAAAATGCATCAGCTCTGAGAACGGCACGCCGATACCTACAGGAGCACATTAGGTATGAAAAGCCTGCACAGCATGAAGAGAAAACTCAGTTTCAGAGACTGCAGCACGGGTAGCTCTGTTGAGGTTTCTTGGAATGGGTTTGGCACATTTTGCAAAACAGATCATGGCTCCAGCACTCCCCTAAAAGTGCATCTGTCACAGTCCTCCCATGCCAGTAAGGCTTTTCACTGGGTGTTGGTTGCATCTGCATGTTTTCCTGCAGCAAGAAAAACTGTGTGTTTTAAGTAGCTTTTCACATTCTCGGTATTTCAAAGAACAATTGGAACAAAATAATGATGAAGATAGTAACAATAAAAAAAAGGGAGATCCAGAACTAGGTTGGCAGTCACAGTCACAAGGTATATCAAAAAGTTAAACACAGCTCATTGCTTTGAAAACCAAGCACCATGGGAAGCCGAGGATGTGTTGTCCCCTTGGCTTGATGTCACTTTTTGAAAGGAAGGCTGTAATTGAGTAATCAGCTTGCTGGTTGTCATGGAAATGGCTGCTGGCTGCTGCAGGGAACCAACCTCCAGGCTTTGTGTTTGTGGTGCTCAGGGCAGCACCCACCCAGGGCAGCACCCACCGCTGCCCTCAGCACCGCTGCATCCAGCAGCAAAGGGGAATAAATACAGCTTGGACACACCATGGCCTGCAGGAGGATTCAGTTCGCAAACCCAATGCCACCTTTTGCTGTCCCTGATGCCTTGGGTTGCGCTGTTGATCTTTTAGCAGATGGCAGTGCTAGTGCAGTCTGGATCTCACATTAGTGGGGGGTTTGTGGGGTTAATTCCAAATTTAAATGCAGTGTGGAAAGGGAAAAGCATGTACAGGATCCATACCGGGAAAGCTGTTTGTCAGTGGCCTTTATGTGGTGATTAAAGTCAACTCCTGCTGATCAGCATTTAAACTTTTAACCGAGGGGCGGATCCTCGAGCCGCGGGACGTGTGAGTGTGCATGAAAGGAGGAAAACAGGTTAAGCTGAGGTTTCTAAAATGCACAAAGGAAATTACTTCTATTATCCACTGTCGGAACTTCACCTGCTGTTTCTCCCGAGGAATCCTCTCACTGGGAGCTAGAGAAGGCTTTTGAAGAATGAAATAAATGTGTTCTACTGAAAGAAAGGCACAAGAGACTAAACCACACAGTAAATAAGAGGTCTGTTCAATTGAGAATAACTCAAAATACTCCGTTTTGCTGGCTGCCCTCATTCCTAGCAGCTACATTGGCATTCCCTCACCACACCAGCCCAGAACCATCACGAGTGCAGTCCCAGACCTGTGCATAGGGTGGAAACATCTGAACTTCCCCTCTACTGAACAGGAGAAGATGTGCAGTACACCTTGCTGGCTGCAGTCACAAATGAGAAGCTGCATGAGGCACCCAGAAATGAAGAGCAGCATCAGTGGGCATCACCACTTCAGCATCTTGTGCTTCCTGTCCACTCCCTGGCGTGAGTGCTGAGCCACTGGGAGCACAGTGATGTGATATTCCCAGGGAGGGACTTCCTCAGGTCACTTCCAGAGCCACATCACCAGGACAGTATTCCAGCTTCATTTCTCCATGCAAGCATCTGCTGAGGTTTTGGCCTTAGGTCCCCAGATGCAAACTGAACATCTTGATAGAAAGCACATCGTTTATCTTGATAGGAAAGCAGGTAATGCATTTAGATTTGTGCTTCTTCAGGCACTGGTACATTATGGCTATGACTCAGAGAGAGAACCAAGGCAAAACCCAAAGTTCTTTAAACACAGATGAGCCAAATTGTGATTTTAATTACAAACCTATCACTCCACAAAAGCTGAAGTTTGTATTAAAAAGAACAAAGCACTTATTAGCTGACCAAGCAAACAAGCAAGCAGAGATCAGGAACCAAAACCTCAAATTTAGGTTCCTTTCAATAACCTTTCCAGTCATGCCACATCTTAAGAGTTTCATAAAAAAGGTCTAAAGTAAGTGACCAATGAAAGACTTTTGTCCCTTCAACACACCAAAAGAATTCTCTCTAATATGTCTGATAGCATCTCAAATTAATATTGTTCATTTGTTTGCTGCCTTCTGCATATTTGAAGCATGTTATTCTGGAAATGACTTCTCATTACTTAGCTGCTTCTGTAAGAACCAGAGGAGACTGCATGATGCACTGCTGCTCTGCAGAATTCATGTAAAGAGTATTTTTGTTCCTCCTCTTCTTTAAAGGGTAAAATGGTGTGTGGTTAAAAGCTCTCTGAACCCAGAGACATCTGCCAGCACAGCATAAGGGAGAGAACATTAAGGCTGATCAAATTTAAGTACATCATAACTCTTGAAAGTGTCCTTTAAAAATCAGTCTCTGCAAACTGGAAAAATTGCTCCCCCATCTGTAATAATCACATTTCCTTTTGCTTCTCTAAGTTTAGCACATTTTGTTTTGCACTCTGTAGCAGAATATGCCATGCTCAAGTCTATCTACCACGCTGGAACAGTGAGATCAATTTTAATTAATCACCGTAAGGTTCTGTTTTGCATGAAGGCAGCTCAGCCTCTTTGACCCATTAATTAAATAGTGGAATTTACAGTTCCTTGAAAATGTTGAAGAAGCAAAAGATTAGTCAGATCTGAGCTGTATTTGAAATGGAAATTGAGACACACTGGACTGTGGATAGGGAAGAGCAAAGTGACATGTTAAAAAATACTTTTAGTTCAACAGACATCCACTAAGCTAAAGCCAACTGGAAACACGAATTCTTCCTGACAAAAATCATACAGTAGCAAGAGGCAATAGGTTAGAATCTGTAGGGGTGAATTGGCCAAGATCCTTTAATTCCAAGAGAAACTCCAGCCTCCACAGCAGGAGTTTGGTTTCCACACTTCTGTGAGCGAAAAAATCTCTTCCTCTTTGTTAAGAAATTAAATCCTGACATGTCTGGGCAATGCCCTGGAGAAGAGAAGGCAAGTAATTAAGAAGAAAAAGCAAAGAATGTGGGCTCCCGTGGCCCCAGCTGAGCTCTAACACCACAGAGTGTCTGCAGGAGAGTCTGCACTCCTCGTGCTGCAAATGAACCTGAACAGGTGGGCTTAAGCACCAGGCTCTTATTCTAATTCAAAATATCTCTCCATGCAGAGGCAGGAAAAGTAAATATTTTATTGAAAAAGTACCTGCTTATAATGTTAAATTCATTGATAAGGAGGCTCAGATTCCTTTACATTCTTTCTGCTGCTTACTAGCATAAGAATCACTTTAGTAAAGCCAGTAGTTATTTCTTCTGGGAAATTCTTGTGGGGTGCAGTAGAGAATTGTAGATATTCCTCTTGTTCTTGTTCTGCCTTGTAATACTGAATTAATTAACACGGACCTGCTCTGGATCCCCCTCAGACAAACAACTGGAACTCTGACTTGGGAAAGCACATTAACAGCAGACGTGCATCTCTCAAATCACCAGAGCTCGTTTGCATTTCCGCAGCATTAAACATCTCTGTAACAAGTGCATCATGCACTTGGAGTGAGATGCTGCCTCTCTCAAAGCCTTGAGGCACTGACACCACTTTAGTCCAGGAAAACATTCGAGGTCTTAGCTAAGTTCAGGTGTCTGGGTTCAGCTGGATTTGGGTGCTTGTGCCTGGCTGCAAGGTGGGCTGGAAAGGAGGATCAAGCAGATGTGGGACATCAGGAAGAGATGTACACACAGGGACTGCAAAGCACACAATCTCCCGAGGGCGTGATTTTGACTTTAAGTTGATTTCCTGAATCTCCAGGGCTTATATCAGTAAAAATATTCTTGATGAGGAAATACAGTGGTAAGTTAATGACATTTTTTAATTTACGAAGATTTTGCACTTCGCTTTTTCCCCAAAAGAAGCCAGGCGAGATCTGTATTCAAATTGTAGTTGAGAAACTCCATATCAGCAAAAGTAATTTCTTCACAAAATTTAAATCATTGCCAGCAATTAATATTAATCTACTTGCTTTCCACTTCCACAGACTGTCCATGCTTATTGAATTTATGTCTGTCCTAGCCCCAGGTATGTACCCTCCTACTCCTGGTAGTCCCTCTTGCCATCCTGTATGCAGAACAGCTGCTCCAGGGCACGCACAAAGCTAATTTGGGCCAGTGTCCAGGCAGATCTGACGTGCAAATATTCAGCTTTGTAATACTTAGAGGCTCAAACTGCAGATGCATTGGGAAAATTCACTCCAGAAACTTGATTTTGTATTTGGATTAAAATGATTAGAGTGAAATTCTATTCTGCTAGATATTGTGACTAGATATTGTTTTCTAAAATCTTTCTTAAATACAACTCCTCTTGACAGGGATGTTTTCAGGATTGCTTCAGCCAGTCATTATGCCTAAGACAAGTCTTTGGCCTCTTAAATCTTGGCATGGCAGTATTAACAATCCTTACAAAAACATTTATCCACATCTTAAGCCTCCTTGGCAGCATTAAATCATCTCCCATCCCACGTATACAAGCTGGCTGATGGATGTATGCAAATGCCTGGCGGTAGGGAAAGACATTTTATTATCCAGCCCCTGTAAATTACTGAGGTTATTACAAGGGAAAAGGCATGATAAGTTGTTCTGTTGTTGACTGTATATTCCCAGGATACAATGGTGATAGACAGGCAGGCAGGGATGTTTGGGATACCTATCCATCTGGGAATCTCAGCAATAAATAACGCCTGTGTCACCCAATTATCTGCTTTGTAGCTTCCCAAGGTCTGTCAGCGCTGCCCTCTTCCCAAGTCTCCCAGTTTCTAATTTGAGTGGATAAAGAAGTAAAACTTTCCATCTTTACTTGCATCCTACAAACAGCTCCCAGCACGGACTGTGGTGTGGAGCAGTGGGTGTTTAATATCTGTGGTGGCCCTTGGCTGCTTGGGCTCTGCCTGCAGCCCTCCGCGTTGTGCCTGTGCCTGGGAATGGCATCAGTGTCCAGGTGTCACTGCGGTGCTGACAAATCCAAGTCCCAGGGCTGTGAGGTCGGACCCTGCTGCTTTCCTGCCCGGCAGGTTTGCTCCTGTGTTCCCCAGGAATCACTTTCTCTGCAATAATTAAAAATAAAAGTAATAATTAAAAAAACCCCACCCGAATAAATTAATGAAAATGATTCCCGGCTGTAACTTTCCCAGCGGCAGCAGGTGGCGCTGAGGAATCCGCAGAACAATCCCGGGATGCGAGGCTGGAGCGCCTGGACCGATCGCAGCGCCCTCACTGCATCCCAGCACCGCTGAGAGAAACGGGACAGAGCAGGACAAATCTCAAAGCCCATCTTGAAGAGCAGCTTTAGCTTTAGCTCCGGCTTGTTAAGATATTTGAGAAAAAAATCCCACCAACATTCCTACACAAAGGATATAATTTTGTAGTAGATTCTAGCAGCTTATAGAAAACTATTTAATTCTTCACTTGAAATCTTTCGTACTTCTCCAAAGAGGAAATACTTGCATGATGGAGCTGAAAAATATATTCCCAGGTTTGGAGCAGAGAGAGTCAGGAGAATTAATTATCAATACCTTCATTTTTGTTCAGTTTATATTTCTTCTTATTATTATTGAGCATTCAGTGGAGAATTTTTTTTTTTTCCCAAATCACTCAGGTTACTTTTCTGTCATTATTTTTATTTCATTGCTTGGTTTCTGAACCAATATCCAACCACTTCTGGGAAAAGAGTTATGGATCTGGAAGCAGGATTCTTGTCAGTTGGATTTGCCTTGTAAATAGAGACCTGTGCCTGAGCAGGTCAGCAGCATGGATTGCAAAAAAGAAAGAAAAAGATATTACTTCCAAAAATAAAAAGAAAAGGGAGATAGAAGGCAATTACATGGATATATTATTTCCATAATTGACAGCTGACTCTGCTCTGCGTTTTAAGCAGATTAAGGTCTTCCTCCTGTTTTAAATAAATAAATAAATAAATCCATTTAGTGAAAGTGTTAGATATTGTACTAGGACTTTGGGGTTTTATTACACTTTTTGTCACCAAGTATGCTTTATAAAGTAGAATAAAATGTCTTAAGTAGGAGATTGTTCTGTATCAGAACTTGGCCTCCTATGCCCAATAATAGAAATGTTTTGCATTTCTGCTGTTTTTGACAGGTCAAAGCTTTCTGCAGACCTTAAGCACAACACCAGAGGAGAACTTTCCATGCTGTGTGAGTTCAGAGCAGCAGAGCTGGCAGGCAGGACTTTCCCAGCACTCGTTTTTGGGTGCCAGGCTGTGGGCAGAGGGCAGGGGTGGGTGCTGTGAGAGGGGGCTTCTCAGCAGAGCATGGGCACAGCTGCTGGCCCTGCACCATCCCAGTGCAGATGGCATCACTGGCTGCTCTCCCAGGCTTTGTCTACACAAACCTGAGCTCCTGGAGCTCCCCAGAATCTCCTAAGCTTGCATTTTTGACAAATTATATTTACCACTTCATAATGGGATGTATGGTCAATCTTGAACTGGCTCATGGGTTTGGCATCAGTCCGGAGATCCCGCCAAGGAGCAAACATGGACGAGGAATGAAGCTTGTACCTGGATCCCAGGCCATATGTGAGGTTTTCTTTGCCTGTGCCAGCTGCTGGCCCTGCCTGTGGTGGCCCCAGCTGCAGCTGGGATGTGCAGGGTCAGCGTGTTTGGCTTCAATGCTGCTACTGAACCCCAGCGCCAGCACAGCCCTGCCGCCAGGGATCACCGTCAATCTGAGAAATATCCACGGGAAAAAGGGTGTTAAAGGGTCTAAGATAATCAAAGAAAGGCTTAGATCAGTATGGGAGGAAGCCATCTGTGCCCAGAGAGCTGGAATTGAGACCAGGCAGTCAGGTGGGAGAGCGAGGGGCAAAGGAGCTTTGAGTACAGTGAGGAGATGGTATCCCTAAACAGTCCCTGGGTTGGGAGACACCTTTTAGAAATGTTCAAGTAATTCTTCCAAAATAAGAGGTCATAACAGACCTTGGACTAGGGAAAACTTTCAAGGTCTTTTCTTTGGGTAATCTTCCAAGGTCAAGCTCAAGAGAACAGGTTTCAGTTTCTATATCCATTGATTCAAAGGGGGATTTTGAGCATCAGCTACAATCCCTGTTGCTCACACTAAAAGCCTTAGGAAAAGTTTTCCTGAAGCACCTCCCACACAGTAGCCTGGGGTTGGATTGCTCTGTGGAAACTTCCTAAAATCTTGCTGTTCTCACTAGGGAACAGGGTTGACTTTACATGACATTTGCCTCACCTTGTAATAGGAGATCTGTGACATTGATCAGCAGCTTGGCACTCAATACCAAGGAAAAAAAGCTGGTTTTGTACTTACGACAATGTGTTAAACAATGTTTTAACTAGCAGTTTTATTGCCTCACTGACCTCCCATCTTGTAAGAACGAGGGAGTCCAAGGTTGGAAACACATGGTTAAGGTTTCTGCTGTCAGAATTAATAAGATCAGGTGTAGAGCAGTATCTGCATAAGAGCAGGAAACAACAGTAGACATGCAAAGCTGCTTGTCCTTAAATTAGGGTGAAAGGGTTCTCTCTTGTCACCAGAAAACTTTGAATTCCTTATTCACTGATAATAATTTCTGCAGTTATCTGTCTCCTGGAAAGTCTCTTCCACATATCCAGTTTACTATCACCATCTCTGTCCTGGTCTCCAGCTTTTTCACATCTCTTGGTACTTTCAGTTTGTCTCAGCCTGAGCTTTGGTGAGAAGCACTTTCTCCTTGAGCTGTCTGAGCACTGATCTTCCAGAAGAGGCTGAGAGAAAACATTTCAGAAGTATTTACATGTGTTAAAAGCATCACAGGGAAGGTCAGGATGTGCTGAAGGTCACCTTCTGCATAGTGCAGAAACAACCACACAAACCCACAATTAAAAAAAGGAAGGAGGAAATCTTGAGGAGTGGGATCTGCTGCAGGAAGTAAGAAGCAGAGAGGTGATAGGTAAATGTTTCTGGGATAAATCTTCCCTTGGGTTTATGCACAGAACCCATAGCATGTGCTGGGGAGAATACAGGCAGTCTGTGACACTGGCTTGTGCCTGTCCCCACACCCTGCAGGCAGCTCTGAGCTGGGGCACAGTCAGTGCTCAGGACAGTATTTTCAAGAGAAGTTCTGTCTTTGTGGTGGTTGAAGAAATTTCAGCAGGCACCACCTTTACAGAACACACAGGGATGACGTTAGGTGGTTCTGCTTCCTTTGGCATTATTTAATTTCCTTTACTTAGACTTGCCCCATCTTTTTCCATTCATGTTCTTCATGTGCAATTTCCATCGATTTTTCATCTCCTGTGAGTTTAACCACAGAGTACCTGTCTTGGAAATTCCTCCGTAGACAGAGATTTTATATTCCCCTCAAGGTGTTTTAATTTTTAAATAAAAACAATTAATAGTTTAAACTCTTTCTTCCTTGATACTCCAGCCTCAATCTCAATCAAACATCTGCCACATATATAAGAAGTTATAATCTATTCAATTTCTATAACTTTCCAGAGGCAATACAAGAAGAAAAGTTTTTCTACTACTTCATATTCAGAAACCTCTTTTGTTTGTTTATTCTCAGAGGGATCTATCATATGAGTTTCATCATTAGTGTGCAGAAAGATCAATTTACTTCGCCCATCATTTTCCGTGTCAATTGTTTGACTTCAAAAAGCAAAACACAGCAGCTGAGCACCAATAATTTTTAAATTCTGACCTCGTGTCTTTTGCATCTAAAGGGTGTCATTGCAGGAATTTTTCACTCTTCTGTTTTGTGTTTCCATCTCAATCCTTACCTTTGTTTCTAATTTTTCTTTTTTTTCTTTTCTCTTTTCCTTTTCCTTTTCTTGAGTTACATTTTAAGACTCATGCTGCATTTGTTTGCACAAATGCAATAAAACAGGTTAAAAAAATATATCTTTATCTACCAACACAATAATTTTATTTCCATCCACATTTCAAAAGAGCAAATTCATTTTCAGACAGAAAATATCTACGATGCAATTTTGTTTTAGACTGTGGGTAACATGCTTCAACCTGTGACAGCACTGTTAAAAAGATAAACCCATTCAGTAGCATTAATCTTTACCCTTCATACACAAAATAAGCTGGATTTATAAGTGCCAAGACACCGATGAAAACTGGAGCAAGAAAGGGAAGGAAGAGCGGAAAGAAACACTTGCCAGGTTAAAATCAAAAATCAAAAATTATTACATTTTTTGAACGGTGACTTTCATGGCAAAGAAGATGCTGGACCTATCAGCACTCATCTGCAGCAAGATTTCTCTTCCCAGGTAGCCCTTTCCCATCTCACACCTCCTGGAGCTGTACCAGACCCCCCTGCCCTCCCAGTGCCAGTGGGGATAAAAGAGAATCCCCTGCTCCCTGCTCCAGCCATGGGGCTCAGCCCCTTCACAGCAGCGTGGGGATAAAAGAGAATGCCCTGGTTTGTGCCGTTGTTGAAGAGTCACTACAAGGACCTTGGCTTTCTGCAATTCTCTGTCTTTTGCCTCATCCCGGGAGCTGTTGGTTTTTATCCAAAGAGGGTCCAAAGCACAGACGTGGCAGAGGTGAGGTGCTGGGACTTGGGTTGGAAAGAAGGAATTCAGTCCATCCCTTTTCAGAAAATTCCTCTACTGTTCATCCAGGTCACCTGGACCCTCCGAAGAACCTACCACAGCCACTGCCCTGCTGATAACGCTGCTCAGGTGGAAAAAGGTTACCATGGCACCAGGTCCGTGGCCTCTACAAAAGCCTCTAAACTTTGCCCTTCCTGAGTTTTCAAAAAGCTGTTGCAATGCTAAGAGCACCTCAATAAAGTAATGCCTTAAAAGTTTACTCTTCTTAAATATAAAAGTTGATTCCTTCTCTCCTGTTATTCTTACCCCCTCCCCCCCCCAAAAAAAAATTGTTGTATTTCATTTTTATTTGTACTTTCTGAAGAGTAATGCATTTCCAAGAAAAGGATTAAATCTCTCAAAGTGAGGTAATAAAACTGAAGCTATAATGAAACTCACTGGCTATACAGAGAGATATTTCATTTAGGCATTGGAATAAAATTCTAGTAACAATCCTGGTCAGAATAATTCATGACCAAAATGCCTCATACTATTTTTAATTGTCCTTGTTTTTCAAATAAAAGTTATAGATAGTCTGGTAAATCATTGCCTGTCAAGCTTACGTTGTGAATAGCTCAGTGAATCCCAAGGGGCACTTTCAATTTTTAGGGCAATTCATTTATTTATTTGTCTATACTAATAAAGCACATATTTAGAGATTTATAGTCTTATTCTACTACTAAAAATGTATGAACCTTTTGGAGTGACAGCAAGGAACAGCAAGAAAGAGCTTATACAGAAGCTCAGAACAGTATTGCTATTTTTTTTCCTACCAGGGTTTGAAAAAAAAGAGCTTTTCCATAGAATTCTAGGGAAAAATAGTTACATAATTGAGATCTATTCCTGCTTTTGGAAAAAATATATGAAGTGCTTGATTAAACCAAGAACCGAAGAATCACGGCCCATTTAATCTGATTTGTTGGTAATGGTTGTAAATACACTGTATTTAGTGACCTGACACAACACACTCGTTGGAAAACTGAAACAAGGAAAAGACACAGCTTGCTCATTTCAAAGAAACACTAAAATACAATAGCAGACATAAACCAGAATGCAGTGGTTAAGCAAGTGTGGCTTATAATGTACTTTTCAAACCAGCATTGTTACTTTCATTCTAGGAAATATTGTTCCCTCAAACCAGAAAGATTTCCAGGAGAAAGGGAGGGAATTGTCTCGTTATCAAAAACCAAGGAATGTTTTTTCTCTCCACCTCTGCTGAAAGAAACACCTTTCCACCAGAAACTGTAATGGAAGATCATATAGATTCTTTTTCTCTCCCCAACACCCAGAAAAATACAGTGGGTGATATTCTAGCAGCCTTAAGTAGCCTCTTTAAGTAACTTAATGGCATCTTCACATTCCTCAACTTTTATAACTCTGTGACTGACAAGTAAACATAAATTTCCCAGACGTGCTTCAAGCATGACTCTCTTCCTCTACCAGAGAGGCACAGGGCAGAACAACCCAAGACTTGATCAAATTTGCTTTGCAGCTGCTCCTTGTACAGGAGGCTTCACCTCCCCAAACTTTTACTACAAGAACCATTCATCGCTCTTCCTGTGTCCATAATTAGTTCTTTGCCCATTAGCCAATATTAATGCAAAGTACTCCCCAGCAATCATCCATCAACCCTTGTTTCCCTGGGTCTGTTCCCACCAACAGCCACAGCTCAAGTCCAGATTTACCAGCCAGGTGAATTAGTTCAGTGAGTAATGAGTTCAGATGTTCATTAGTGACTTAGTTCAAAACATCACCAGACATCCAGCAAGCAGGTCCAAACAAATCCTCAGTCATTTCACAGACACATAATCAGTTTCTCAGATGTCAGATTATGCATTTTCCTGTAGATTATTCCATCCTTTATTTATCAAACATTTCTGAATGAATTAATTGTCTATGCCAGGTATGCACATAAACACCAATCAGTACTACACCATTTTAGCTGCTATATTCCAGCCTGCATGTTCTCATTTCTATTGTCCTTTATCCAGTCCTTTCATAAACCAAAGAGATCTTGCTCCTTAGTTTACTTTCCAACTCATCCATCACGCTTTTAAACATCCCATCAGTTTAGGTGCAGAATTAGAATAATGAGACTTAGTGTTCTGCCTGGCATTGATTTCACCTAACCACTGTGGTCATTCCCCAGCACTAAACGCTAATAATGTTATCTTTAATAAATTACAAATGAATTACAGACTTGCTGCAGCATGCAAAGCCAAAGGAAGATGGGAAATCTGCCTCTACAACTCAAGTGTCTTTGAACCAGAAACACTGTTCACTCTGCAAATATACTTTATCAAAATACGGTGTATAGCTAATAAAGAGATCTAAAAAACCCGCCCCCCATGTTCTTGGTATTTGGTGTGACAGAGACCAGTGCTCACCTACACAAATGTGATGATTCTGGTGTAGCTACTGCAAGGAAAATGTGTACCATTGACCTTGGTGTGGGGAATATGTCCATTTATCTGACTAAATCTGAAAAAAGAAAGGAAAAAGCCATCAAAGAGACACTGCTGATGAATGAAGGCTTTCTATTTCTGCTCTTCCACAAGATATTTCTCTTGCAGCTGGACTGTTGCAGATTTGTCGTAAAATCTTAGAGCATCTTCCATGTAGTTGTGGTGACGAGAGTACATTTGCTCTTCATTACCCAATACATCTTGAATTGCTTCCTGCAGCTCTGATGGACCATTGTTCACTGCCCTATTGTTGGGCAGGAGCTGCAGCTTGAAGATGAGAAACTCACAATGGGACGCTGAAGTTTTTCTCTTCATAACACAGCTGGAAAAAAACAAAACTAAACCAACCCCCAAGCCCTCAAGTAATCTAAAGTAAATAAATGCAAGAATCTGAGCAGACTAATCATTTCAGATGCTAAACATCTTGCCAAACATCTGTTTGTCTCAGACTGTGAATGAAAGCAGGGGGGAGGTTTGCACAGGAGTGGTTCTATTACTGAGTGGGGAAAGGCAGCACATCAGTGCAAAGCAAATGCAAATTTGCTGCTGCTTGTCAAACTGAATCAAGCCCATGTAATCTTATTTCTCAGCTTTTCTGAAGATAAGTTCATCAAATGGACCAATCTCAGTGATGAAATAAAGATACAGGAACAATATCTGGTGTGCGTAAGGATGTACCCAAAATTAATAGGGTTAGAATAGGATTTCTCCAGAGGGAAACAAAAGTTATATCCCAATTTAATACACTCTGTAAGAGAAGAATGCCCTTTTCAAGGAATGCCAAACATAAAAATTTGAAAAGTAGGGAAAATCACTACACAGCTCTCTGCTTGCCAACACTTTCTGACTGCAAATGTTCAAGTGTCCTTTTCTGGTAAGCAATGCAAAAAAAAAAAAAAAAAGATCATAGAATCAAATACAGGAAAGTGGTTGATTTTCACTGCAGGTTCACACAAACAAAACCCAAAAGTATCTGCAGCTTACTGCTTTCCAAAGTCATATGAATGACAAAGTTAAAAAATGGGTTTAGTTTATTTAGTTATACCTTTTCTTGTTTAGGAATAAGGAGCTGAACTTAGAAAAGGGGAAAAAGTAATAGCCTCTTAAAAATAGCAGTGTTCAAAAACCAGCAAAATAGAAACTAAAGTACAATATGTTTTCTAAGATAAAGGCAGTGAGAGTATTTAAGACTATAAAAGAAAATAGAAATTCATGATGAAGAGGCTCACTGAGCTATCTCCAGCTCTATTATCAGTGGGGAACGATCAGGCAGATGCACTCCATGGCATCTGTTGTTGCAAATGGATTCCAGTGAGTTTTATAAAAATAAAAGATTCAGCCTGCCTGCATAACCTGCCAGCACCTTGTCTGACCTCAATCTGAGTGTATTTGGCTCTAAAGCCAATTTAAACCCACAAGGTTTAAGGTGAGGCTAACTAGCTCCTGATCCTGGAGATGAATGAGTTATTTTGCTGTTTATGTTTAGAAAACGATCAAATGCCAAAAAAGAGCTTTTACAGCTTGTCTGTAGCCTCACCTCAGTGCCATCCTACAGAGGTTTCAGGTATTCCTGTGATGCTCAGGCAATTCAGCTTGCAGTGATGCAGATTGCAGCAGGTCAGAACATCTGCTCATCTGACTTTGCACTTTGGTTACACAAAATCACACATGCAGCTACCACAGCCTAAAATTTCTTGGGGTTTTGCCTCAACAGAACTTTCTTTCTGGTTAACACAGTAAATCTTCAACTTCCCGTGAAAAGCAACATGTTTCTAAGGAAAATATCACCTACTGGTTCTCCAAACCTACAAAGTGGGGCACTACCTCTGGGCAGTGAGAAAAGATGGGGAGAGAGGAAGTCATTGGAAAATTTGAGTGGTCACCTGGAAATGACCAAAACAGGCTCACAAGATCCCACATTCCTTATGTGACTTGTTTTTATAGCTGTCAATGCCTTCCAAATGCCAAGAACTCTATATACCTCTCCTACAATATTAGGGACTGCGTTTTTGCTTACACTCTGGTGACTCTTTGGAGTCCCCACCCTAATTCTGAAGGCATGCAAGCAGTAAATCAGTAGGATCATCCCCATTGTCCCTGGGGCCTCAAGTCACGCTACAGCAGTCCATGTCCCCTTTAGGAAGCTTTCAGCTGACTTCCAGTTAAACCAGCAAAAGCAGAAGGTCACCGGTTTAAAACATCTGACAAATTTATGAGATACAAGTTCACTGAGTAGAAGTGCATCTCAAGAAAAGGCAAAATCCATGTTCCTGGTTTAGACAAGTGAGTAAAACACTCAGAACTGGCAGAATCAGACCTGCTCAGCTGGTGGCTCTACCTGGTCATGCCAGCTCCTGGCCCTTTCTGCTTGTTGTATATCCAGCTATCCACTCCTACAATCGATCCTGGGTTTTAAACGCTGTTCAAACAATACAAATAACCATAACTCTTATTTCTCCAACTGAGAAATGTAAACGACATCAGCTGCCCAGTCAGCAGATTGGAGAAAGGAAAGGAAAGGGGAAAGAAAGAAAGAAACCCCCCACTTAATAAATGGTGTTTAATTTTCTACAACACCCATCAAGGTTTCAATGTACAGCTGAATAGGTCACTCTTAGTTTCCCGGAAAGATTTACAAATGCTTTAAAATGACTCTATAACTCTTCCTCCACAGTTAATCAAGCTCAGAGTAAGTAGATTTTATAATAACTCAGAGTTAAGCAAACCCTTCCAAAGTAGGTGTTAATTGTAGATACGCAGCTCTGTTTCAGCATCAACTTTACATAAACTGATCTGCATTGTGCTAAGCCAGGGCAAGGTGCTGGGCAGGCAGGGTTTAGGTTCTGCTCCTCTGCAATGTTACAGCAAACATGGAGGAAGATAGATGGAAAGGACAACTTTCCTGTATTATTATTATTATTATTATTATTATTTACCTCATGGAAAGGCAACACTGCAGTTCCTCATCCTCTTTTATTACTGGCTGTGTGCTGCAAGCCCCGGAATTACTCCAGAATTACTCCAGAATATTTCCCTGTTCTTAAAACGACTGGAACAGTGAGCAATGGCTAATGCTTCCCTGAGCTTTCTTTCTGGCCTATTATGGTATTGCCTTTATCCACCAACTGCTGCAACAAAAACTTGGTTGGAAACGCTGTAAGCTGAAGGGATAAGCAAAGCCTGAAAGAGGCAGAGAAGGGAAATGAGGCCCAATTTGCTGTGCTGCTCTCAACAAAAGCCCAACTCCCTGAGAAATCAGCAGCGCGCCAGGACAGCTGGGAGCTGGAGGGGAGGCACCGATGGAGAACGGAGCTGGACCTGGGCAGCTCCAGCGGAAATCTCCGTGTGAGACTGAGCCACCAGCACAGCTGAGCATCCCCAGCAATACCTGCAAAATGTGGCTCTCTATTTGTGCTGCCTGCAGCTGGAATCCCAGTGCCAAGGAATTAAAAACCAATCAGCTTTATCGGCCTGCCGGTGCCAGGGCAATTAGCTTTCATTTCTGACAGTGTATGCCCATGCACTGCTCCAGCTCCACGTGAACACATCTCCCCAGCCCGGGCTGCTGCTCTGCTCAGAGGCTGCCACTTCTTGGAGACCCTCTTTAAGCCCCCACTTCTTCAAAAGCAGAGGAGCAATGCGGTTAGAGGCAACAGCATCTTCCAGTGCTCCAGAGGAATACTAAAACATCCTGGCAATTAGTCCTCTTTGGATCCATAAGCCCAGCAGCACTAAAAAACTTGTTTTGTTACGTGGAGAACTAAGTTTCAAAGACAGAAAGGGGCATTTGGGGTGAAAAATGCGGAGGATCCTTGTTTGCACTCTACAAGAGGTTTCCCTAATGCTTTAATTAAGTGTGTATATTTGGAAGTGCTTAATAGTTAAATTAAAGCCTAGATATTAGTTCTCTAGGAGGAGCTGTGTTTTTATATCAGAGTTCTGCATTTATAATTGAGTAGATCACATCAAAATAACATGTATTTAAATCAGAATATACTTCTAAATATACCTAACCTCGACACATAAAAACTCCCAGCAGGTGCCTTGTTAAACAATAAGGAACATAGGAGGTAGATTGCTGTTCTGAAGCCTTCGGTGAAAACTAACTCTAATTGTGTGCTTACATTTTTTCTAATCAATTGTAAGAGTAAATCTCTCTCTGGTACAAAAAGAGACTTTTGCACTTTAAGCCAGCAAGCTAAGCAGAGTGATTTCAAGATATCATCTGCCTTAATATTTAGGACCTAAATCTCAGAGTATTAATATTTGATTCTGTGTGCACCGAAGTATCTTTGAAAGCATAAGCCCAGTCCCAAAGTCTTTAAACACCCTTTTTTTTCACTTTCATGCTCCAAATTCAAACACGTAGGACTCAGGCATTATTCAGAAAGAAATCTCCACCTTCGCTCTTCTGGGAAAAAAAAGACATAATCTAAACATTACTGGGACTGAAAAACAAACAAGCTCCTTTGCATACCTTATGAAAAAGACAATACTGTGATGTTAATTAAGAGCTTTTCTATTTAGTTTTGCTTTTCTTCCTCCTTTTATTAGAGCACTTAATGAATCTGCAAGGGTTTTTCAAATGTTAACTATATTTACAAGTAGACTCTGATAAATACACAGCCTCTGAATCCTCAGCTAACCCAGACCATAATTTGATCAGCAGCCTGAGGCAAGAGAGGCACACACACTTATTTGTAAACAGCTCAGAGATTTTTCTCCTTGGAATTTTGCTGCTCGACTCCTTCATACCAGGGCCTAACTGTGAATTTTGCTACATTTCAAACCCTCTTCTACTGAACAATTGAAAATTTTGGTCATGCCAACCTAAAGCTTTAATTTAATATTACCTTCTTTCAAAGGAGAATAAGAAACTATTAAAATAAAAGGCTAAATTATCAACTCAAGAAATAGATACTGAATTATCAACTCAAGCAAAAAGCAGCAACTCTTTAGAAGGTGAGATTTTTATTCACCTAAGGAATAATAACCGCCTACAAAAATGGTATCGCCACCCTTCCAAATCATCTGTGAAAAGCTTTAGTTGGCCACAAAGCCTTTTACAGAAGGAAATTTAGTGTGGAAATTTGAACTGGGACCTGTGGCCTCTTGGGAAATGTAGTTTTGCAAGTGGCTACCCATCTGGTTGCAGGCCTTGTTTTCGTCAATGGGGAATGAAAGGAGACATTTTTACCAGGAGTTTACTTTTATTTACTTTCTAATCCTGCATGGCAGATCTAAAAGTGGTCTCTTTTTAGATGTGACTTGACTGATCCTTTTTCTAAGGGAAAGAAAATTTTAATTCCTTGGGAGGGGATTATGGGTAATCTGCTACTTTAAAAAGGAATGAGTGAGCATTTTTCTGGTTTAATTTAATAAGGGTTCTATGTGGAGCTCTCAGGAGGAAGAAGTGCTGCTCCTGGCATTTAGGCAGGAAAGAGAGATATTCTTTTTCATCAAATGAGAGTTTATAGATGGGATCTTTTGTAAGGGGTCTTCTTTGAGTTGGACAGCCTGTAGGAACAAGAAATCCAGCTATGAATAGCTTTTAGGCTCAAACAGAGGAAGTAGTAAAAAGGCTATCAAGGAATGAAAGAAGCTAGTGAGTTTTTGTTGGGTTAGGTTGGTTTGGTTTGTTTGGGGCTTTTTTCTTGGTTGTTTGGTTTTGGGGTTTCTTTGTGTGTTTCTTCTTAAAATTATTTATTTATTTTGTTCTTTACCTTATAAAGCTATTCAGAAACGTCCCCTGTCCCTCTTCTAGACAGATCCTAAGTGTTAGACTTGCAAATGCTTTCTCTGGAGCTACACAAATCTCTTCCAGAACAGGTAAGTAATTCGACTGTCGTGGGTTTCCTCCACTACGCTGTTGACCCAGCTCTGACCTTCACCTTTCCATTGCCAAAGCCCACCCAAAAAACATTTCTGCTGAAGCTGAAGGGGTCCCCACACCTCTGCCTCACCTGGGAATGCTTTGAGCATTTCTGACGTTAATAATGGTGCATTTATTTGCCGAGTAACCTCAGGGTTATCTGTAGAAGCGAAAGATTATCACCTTTGGAAATGCTGAGCGGGGGCATTTTCCTTACTGAAATCTGACTGTAGTGAGTATGCTGAAGAACAATTAAGGATGAGAAGTCTTGCCTCATCAACTTCTCCTCTCTTTTTGGGGATGTCTGAAAGGTTTGAACTCTGATTGTGTTGGCTGACAGGCAGCTCAGCTGGTTCCCCTTCGAGTTTCACTGTGGTGGTGATGGGTTACACAGAGCCTTGAGTGGGTGTAATGTAAGAACAACTCTCCTCTCAGCTGCTTCTCTGCTCTATCAGAGATGTTGGCCCATGACACCACAGCTTTGAGGGTAAAAACCCAGCATCCTCAAGGCCTGTGTGTCCTTGGGGCAAGGGGGTGCAGGGGGGCTCCTTGCTGCTCATGGGGCCTCTCTACTTCAGCCCAGTTTTTGATCAGGAACCTCCTGGAGCTCTGAGCCTCGAAATTATTTTTCCTCAGTCTTTTCTCAGATTTTTAATTGCTGCTGAATTGTGAAAAAGAGCACAGGTATGGGGCATGCTTAAATCAAATAGTTGTCCCAATTCCACCCTCCCCTCCTGCAGCTCTTTCTGGGAGGTGGGATGAGCAGCACCACCCAGTAGTCTCATTTATTAGGAGGTACTAATGAGCGCATTCAATCTAAAGTGAAGACCCTGTTGTGCATAGGTCAGCTTCATTTGAAATCTAAGGAGACCCGGCGAACTGATTTACTGCAAGATGTTAATTAGTTTTATTGAAAGCAACGGCAGTTTAAAAACACAACGGAAGTACTTTTTCTCTGAGTGTTTTGTTGAGAAGATAAAACCAGAGCTAGTGACTGGGAAGGAGAGAGGAGAGCAAAAAAGATAACAATTTGACTGAAAAAGACAGAAAAATATTACCATGGGCTTTAACAACTTATTATAATAGCCAATGATATCATCTTGATTTCACAATGAAACTCAATTTCATGTGTCAGCAAAGCAATCTCAAACTGCTGAGCAGATGTCAGCTGCAGATCTGCCATGTCAGTGATCAGGAAAGATGTTTTCCATGAGCAGTAGGAGAGTCACTGGTAGCAATGTTATTTTTTCGTATGCTTTGCCCTGAATGTGGAGGGTTGCAAGGCTTTAAAAAAGTAATTCCTAATCTCTCCAAGTCATGGATTTTGTTCATTTATGTGGTTTTTACAAAGAATATTTTCTGCTGCAATCGGGAGACGAGTTAGGAGCCTGGAGGAAGCACTGGATAAGGGGCTTTTGGAGAACACTTTAGGTAGGGATGGTATTTCAGTTCATTATTTTCAAACTGAATTCCACTGCAAATCTTCGCAGTCTTTATAGAGCCTGGGCAAATTCATGAAACTCTTCCCTGAAATACTTACTCAGCCCTTTTAAAATTAATTTAGCTCTGCACCTGAGCATCCCATTTCAGCTTCCTCTTGGCTGGGTCTCCTGTAACTCTTTACTGATACATACAGTTCTTGAAAGCACCATTTAACTTCTTATGCGTGAGGAATGATACCAGAAAGGAGTTTCCCCCACCTCTCACTGCTACGAGTAGAATATTATTGCTGGAAGCCAGGTAAGGCTTTGAAACAGGGAGCATAAGATCAGAGAGTGCCACATTTTGAAAGAGGTAAAACCGTGCTGTTAAGAACCTGTGGGGTAAAGGGGGTGAAGTGAGAATTTAAATTGGGATTAGGGGATGTTAAACAGGCAAGCTGCCCACTGCCACATGACTGGATCTGAATAGACTGCACACAATCATGATATCAAGCGAGATTTCCAGGTTTGCAATATTTGACCAGACCTATTTTCTCTATGTCTGTTTGCCTTGAAGTAAGGGACTGGCCCAATAACCTCACACATCACTTTTAAGGGGTTTTTTTAATTTGTTTTCTGTTCAGAGATTGACTTTAAATTCCACTTCGTCCACAGGGGTCAAATATTTTGAAGATTTCAAAATCTGTTACCCCTTAAGGGTGCAAAGATGAGACTAGAGATTAGGGTGAGCTCAGATGTGCTATACCCTGGCTGAACTCTTGACACTGCCTGGAAATTTGAAAGCTGCTTGCAATGCTGGTTTTTGGGTTTCAAAGCACAGGGGTTTTCCTTTTCCTTTTTTTTTTTTTTTTTATTTTTTAATTTTGGTTTACCCCAGAGTTTGCTTTGCACAGCAGTGTCCAGCCTCAAGACACTGAAGGAGACAGAACATTTCGAGCTCTTCTTTTGCCCAAAGTCTTGCCAGGATCAGTAATTTCACTCCCAGCATTGCAAAAGATTTCTCAGTATTTTAAATACAGGTGAAATTAATCCCATTCTAAGGTTATGACTAGTGATTCTTTCATTTTCTATATTCAGGTCTTCACCCTAGAGAATGGAGACTGAAAGGAGAAATGTTGATCTTTAGATTCAGTGCAATCAATGAAGAGCTAGAGCAGCATTAATTCTGACAGGACAGTGTGCACAGTGAGAGGAGGAAAGAAGTCTCTGATATCTCATTATCTATAAATAATGCAAATGAATATTTGAATGGGAAGAGATGAAGCTAGATGATTTATTCCTCCTTTTCCCTTTGGGATGGATTTATAGTGATTGCTGTGAAAGGATCTGTGAGTGACTGGGCATGTCGAATGAAGGTTGAGGGGAGAGTCGAGGAGTGCAGCCACCTGTGGGATTTTCTGGTCATGAACAGTTGAAGAGGTAGAATTTAAACTCCTGAAACTTGTCTTTATGTCTGAGTTGTCACAGTACACAGAAGCCAGGTACCCTTCACAGAGGTCATGAGCAGCAGAATCCTCCTGCTCTGCTCTCTTTGGCCAGAAGGTGCAAGTTCTGCGTAAAAACTGTTCAGCGCTTTCACCACAGCAGAGTGTGCTTCGAGCAGGGCTTGGCAAAGTGGGAGGAGACTCTTTCCATTCACCACTCTGATCTTTATTTACAGAGATGAACAGGAGCTGTAAGATCAAGCTCAAATCCTGAAATTCATCTTTCCATGGTTGCTTCCCCGGGCCCAGAGGCACAGGAAATCAAAGGGTACCAACTCCCCAGCTTTGACTTGCAGCTGCCTGTCTGAAAGCATCATGCAACATCTGGGAAACATTCTTCCCACTTCCTAATTTCTTTCCTGTTGGTTATCAAATCCTGCTGGCTACAGAGTTCAAAGGGCCTAGCACTGATCTTATTCCAGTTCTCCAGATTTAGTGGATTTGGAGGTGAGCAGACATGCTGTGTTGAGCTTCTGCATTCTGCTGGCCATTACCATTTCTGGGAGTCCTACGGCTTTCTGTGCTGTTTTGTGACAGAAAGGAGGGCTGGGAGGGAAATGAGGAAGGTGGCACAAGACCATGTTCCTGCCCCAAGGCAGCAACAGCTCCTTCTGAAAAATTGTTGCACGATGTGGGTCCAATCGGTCCTTGTTAATCTCCACAAAGGTGATTGCTACAAACTCCCAAGCCAGCCTATGCCAGCAGTTTCCCTTGCAGTCATTAAATAATTAGTACCATACTTTAATTTGAATGAGTCAGGCTTTATCTTTCATCCAGTGGTTGTGATTGTGCTTTTATGATCTACTGAATAGTCATTTACCACTTGATATCTTCTCCCTCTGAATATATTTGTGCATTGTCATCGAGTCACTTCTGGGTGGCCTAAATAGATTTTGATAAGGTAAACAAGTCTTTCTGCTGACGCTGATGGCACAGATTGGATTTGAAGTATGATGGTATCACTCTAATCAGCCCACGAGGAGGAAAAAACAACTTTTTTTTCAAAGGCAGAGTCAAACATAGGATTACACATCCAGTCCTTGCTTTATCATCAGGTATTCCAGGGAGACTACATGTGTCTAGACTTTTTATAGCTGCCCCTAAAAAAGCAGAAAACAAAAAATCAACCCAAAACTAAAAAGAAAAGTCTGCTTCCTGTGTTTTAACCTGAGATTAGGAAAAAAATTTGCTTTTACTTGACCTTGATGACATGTCTCACCCAACTCAGCTGACAGGTTATTTCATGACAGATGAACTGTCTTCATTCTTAAACGTTCCTGTAAAGGATCATGTGGCTTAATACTCTTTCAGTGGGGTTTGTGTGTGTCTGTATAGCAAATGCCCCCATCTCCTCCATTAGAAAGTTGATATATTCATGGCATCATATCTGAATTGCTGCACAGACAGGACAGTCTCTCAAGGTTTTTCCACTTGAAATGCCTGAAATCTGATTTGGCAAGTTTGCAGCATTGCAGCTCTGGCTGGAAAGGTAATCTCTTGTAAAGCTTGTGTAACCTCTCCTGGAATTTGTGTGCAACTGAACAAATACTTTGTGCTTTTCTTAAAGGAAAAAGATGTGGCTTAGAAAATTTACTTCATTATTTTTTACTGCTCACATTTGTTTGAGTTTTGTGAAAGGAAGGGGACAATTAGAGTAGCTCTTATAACCTTACAGCTTTATTTTCCAATTTGAAGAGCTATCAGATGTGACTTTATTATGAGAAGCAGAATTCATTTGTGATGTTTGCAACACAGAGACCCACCCTGGCTGATTTACAAATAAATGATGTCCTAAAAGAGAAGAGAAATTGCTTCCGTGGGGTGTTGCTTTTCAATAGTTTTAAATAATTGCAGTTAGCGAGGGCACTGTGCTGATTGCTGCTATGGATCAGCACTTACATTGCACTAACACTAGAAACCAAGCTTCAATTATAACTCCAATCTTCAACCCACTTCAAATAATTGAAATATTTCCCTTGACTCGAGTGGACTTTGCTGTGCAAACAAGTTCCATCCCGCTCACCCAGGAGCCTCTGCAGGGGAGGAGGATCAGCTGGGCTTTCTCGTGCTGCTTTTTGCCTTGGCAGGTCACAGAGTGGGGTCCAGACCCAAGGGGCAGGTGACAACAGGGTCTGGAGGCTTGGGGGACTGCTGCAGGCAGTGTGCTCGTTTCTCCCAGTCCCAGAGCATCCCAAACTTTCCTCACGGGGCCACTCGTGTAGTGGCACCTCATTCCAGTGGCAGTGACAAGGTAACATGGAGAGAGAGAGGAGTTAGGAGAAACAGCTCTAGAGCACAGTAAAATTTCCACTCCAGAAAAAAAAGAATGAAGACGTGTGTTTGGCAATGTTAGAATTGCTCAGTATTTTGTGGGAGTTGCATAGACTGGGTGAAAAGGAATATTCCAGGGTGAATTCCCAAGCAGATGATTGAGTAAACTCTATGGCTGGAAGTGTAAGATCTGCAGGAAACTGTCCCATTACTGTCTTCTCCTTGGTCTTTCTGATACGTGGACTTACTGTAGCTTCAAACATCATGTACCATTCCTTAGACTTCCAGTTAATGGAAAAATCTATTTCATACCTTTGATGGGATGTGTGTTACTTCAGTAGAAGGCTGGGAACGTGCAAGAAATCAATAGGGTTCTGTTTTGCATAAAATTAACAGCGTGAAATTTAGGTGACTGCCTGTTGTACACAATTTAATTATTGGAAGCTCAAACCCCTTTGAAACAGAGCCCAGTTTGTCTGTAAATGAGCGAGGGTTCCATTACAGTGTAATGCACTGGAAAAAACTCCAATAAAATCAGCTTGCTCACCATAAATTCTTGTCTCTTAGAGGAGTTCCTGTAAGTGAGGAGCACTGGAAATCCTCTTCCAGTAAACTTTGAATTGAGTACTGAGTATAAAGTACCATCAGGATATTCTTCTTCTCCCTATTGCATCCCCCCCTTCCCAGTCACTTAAAAGAACTGGCAGTTTTGATTTACTTTGCAGAAAACTGGTGTTCTTTGTAGAAATGAAAAAACCCACAGAAAATAAGGAAATTTACCTGTACAGTCAGAAAAAAATGTCATTAACTGTAATATTGTTTCAGTTTCTTTCCATTATTTCATTAGAGAAATTAATGTTCTCTTTCAAGTAAGTGTTCAGAGTCAAACAGGGAATCACATTTCAGTTAATATAATCCAAAGAATGAGACTATTCGTTGTCTGTACCTTTTATTTTTTTTTTCAAGAACTCTACCAGGGCTTGGAGGTTTCCATATGATTTTTTTTTTTGCTTTACTCCCTTTTAGGATTTAATAACCCAATTCCTGTTTTTCCCATTCTCTTTGTTTTTACATACTGAACCTATCACTATTTACTATCTATTTGTATATCCCTGAGTCATCCACGAAATTAGAAATTCAATGAAGAAACTACTCAGGCATTTTATTAATTAAAAAAAAAAATAGGAGGAAAATTCCAGCATAGAAGATTGTTAATCTTGATTTAGCATACTGGAGACATTTACTACATGGGTTGCTTTTAAAAATTCCATTAATGGTGCTGGGGCTTTTCCTCCCCCCAGCCTGCAATTCTATTTATACAGTCCCAGATGTTGTTAACACCTTTCTATTCTACTTTCGTGACATAATGTAGGAAATAAAACGTGTGGCTATTAAGGGATACCCTAGCCTGGAATTATGGTGTTGTTCCCCACTCACCTAAGAGCACTTGCATATTTTAGGTGTTGATCCTGGTTAGAGATTTCCAGCATAAAAAGCTTTGTCCAAGTGTAGATGGAGCCTTTGTGATCCAGTGAATCACAATGCAGAATGTGTCTCCTTTTAGTGTTATGATTAAAGCTCAAAATATTCCAGAGACTTGCAAATGAAGAACACCAAAAACAAATGCTACCCATTTTTAGCTGAATAGTTGAATTCCCTTGGGTCTGCAGAAGCAGAATACAATTTTCTGAAATACTCAGCTCCTCTTCCATTAGCTTTTTTGCTTTTTCCATTTTCTCCAAATAGAAGAGGCGGAGGCATATGACAACTTTTAGAATATATGTTTAGAATATGTCTCTTGGAGCAATTTAGCTGAAGCCTGGACAGAAATGCATTTTCTCAGAAGGACTAAAATTATGAGTTAAGTGAAGGAATTTGGATCAATATGAGATGAATGCTTGGTTTGTGCCTTCTTTTGCTGTGTTTTGTTTTTCTAATAAGAATAAATCAGAGCTTACAAAATGACTGACTGGTGCTGGAGCAAGAATGAGCTTAGGATTTGGGGGAATGCCTCCAGTTCCCCGTTGTGATTTTACCCTTTTGGCAAAATCTAACCCTCAGCATTTGCAGGTTTGGGTTTCTCATTTGCCAAGCGTCAAGAGCAATTTCCAGATGTGGTGAGGAAATGCCCAGTGTGGATTCTTGCATGGTGAGCTCTATGGAAGCTGGAAGGTGGCAGATATTCCATCATTCCAGTGCTGTGCTTGTGCATTCTTTCTCCTGAGAACATCCTTCATTTACTGTTCTGCACTCTCCAGTGGCTGAGTGTCCCTGTGTTTTATTTCCTCTCTGCCCGTGGAAAACACAGCTGTTTTCCACACAAGGCTCATGCTGATGCAGGGGCTCTGAAAGCCTTCTCTGCCCTGCAAAAGCAGCACTGCTTCCCAGTGAGACTTCAATCAGCATCCTAAACTGTTTGTTTCTCACCACAAGACCCTTCTAACTTTTGAAAGCTTCACTAAAGCATTTCATGTGCTTGCATTTCCAGATTCCTCACTTGATGGAAAAGGAGGGAGGCAAAGCCTTGCTGTAGCAAATTGTTTAAAGTGAACTTTTCAATTTCCCTGCAAATGCTTGCATTGGCTACCTCAAAGGAAGCTCAAAAAAAAAAAAAAATTCTTTTTCCTTAATCCTCTTTCTTCCTTCTCCAGAGAAGAGGAGGAATAGGAAAAAGGAAATAGAAAATTCTAATTTTCTTACTGGGCCTGCCAAAATTGCTGGAAGTGTCTTTACATTTCTGAGCCTTTTTGATATCTGAAAAGTCCTCATCACAAATCTCAAAACCAAGACAGAACTCAAGAACTTTTGACATGAACAGTGAATAGATCAAAATAAAAGCATTCAAGATATAATCATAACAAAAGCTGTGTGTAGGCAGGATTCTGAATTACTGGACTTCAGGCAGACCCCTCCACAGCTCTGAGGGCTCCGTGGGAACCTCTGAAGGAAAAGCTCAGAAGAGCTTGTGCCTGAGTTATTGCATCTGGGTTAGAGCCTAGCGCTGTGCTGGGAGGGTAATTTCTTTAGACTTGTGATTCAGAAGTTAAAATGAAATAATCAAAGGTAACATACTGAGAAAGTAGGGGTTAAGGATTTTATTGTTTATTATAATAATCACTTAATACCAGAAGGTATCTCATCCTTGTGAACAAACCTTTATCATTCCTCTGCATTCCATGGCATGTTCAGCAATGATATTTAATTGCATAGAACAAATAAAACTGAGAGATCTGGGACCAGGTCTTAGAAAATAAAAATGTTTTCTTTCTCAAAGTACCTTTGCTGCAAACTCTGTTTTTGAGGTTTTTTTAACAGAGGTCCCAAACCTGCAGTCCAGCTTGGATCTACCAGGGCAACTTCACCAGTTCTGCTGCCAGCTCCTCATGCTCTTCTCAGTCTGGGCTCTGGGAGACTCCTCTGGGTTCCCTCCTATTTGTTCATTTTTGGGGTTGGGAGAGGGTGGGGTGGGCTGAAGCGTCCTGTGACATGGGAGCAAACCAGGAAGGTGTTCACCTGCATTTCAGCTGTTTCCTGTGGCTCGATGAGAAGTTAAAAGTTATTTATTGTTAGCCAGCTCCACGCTCTGCTTGTATCAGAATTTTGAGCACCGTTGGCTCGACACTTTTCAATTGCACTGTGTGTGCATTTTGGAGATTTACTCCTTATGAGAAGCTGTGATTAGGGAGGGAATTTTAAATATAAGATGCATCAGAAAAATATTGTTGTTCTGGAGGCAGAAGAGAAGTGCTCTGTTTCCAAACCTGGGATCATCCTGGCTGACAGGATAATAAGATCCCTCCTTTGCATGATTTCATTGTGGATTCTCAGAAAACACATTTCGTTCCCCAAAGCTCTCAGGAGGTCTGCAAAAGCCTGCAGCTGGAGAACAGGCCAGTTTGTCCTGCTGCTGTGATTGCAGCCTCTGAGGGGCCTGAGCAGGATGAGCCACTCTCCATCTCCTCTCCAGTGGATCGCAGCTTTGCCCAGTTAATTATTTCTGGTACTGCTGCCCCAGAAAATGCCTTAACGATGATGTTTCCAGCTGCTTCAGGATAACAAACAAATAAATAAAAGTCAGAACTAGTGAATCTGAAGGAGCTGACTTGTGAAAAAACCCCAACTTTTTAAACTTTGTGTTCATGGTTGGCAGGGTAATGTTTTACAATGTTTTCTCAGTTTTATGGTTATCTGTGTCTGGGGACTGGAGAAAAGCTTGATTTGTGTTTTCCCAAGGCCCCTTACAATGGCTGTAGTACCTCATCATCCCTTGGCCCTTGCAATTTTTAGAGAACAGCTTCTGTGAGAAATGCTCTGGGCCTTTAGAAATGGCTCATGCAGTAAAGACTTGCCAGAAATGTGCTGGAAAGAGGCACTTGCTGTGTAAAGCCAGTGGATTAGGAACTATAGTCCTCTTCAGCAAATATCTCCTTGTGTGTGAAATCAGCTTAAATTCAGTCTGCCCTGACCCATCTGTGCTTGGCATAGCCCATATGGATGACACATAACCAATAAATTTGCTGCTATGGGAAAAGTAATTCCTAATATTTGTACCAAGCTGGAAGTTTGTGCTTGTTTTCTTTCTATTCCCTGGGGAAAAAAAAAAAAGTAAAAAAGAAGAAAAGAAAAAACAAAACAGAAAAAAAATGAAGAAGTAACCTCTGTGGTGAATCACCACAGGGCTGACACTGACTCTTGTTTTTCTTGAAAATACAGATTGTACATTGATCTTCTGTTCATTACAGGTATTAGTTAATATATTTAACAACCTATGATTAAGCTGTAATCACCATGCCTCCGGTTAACAAAAGAGGTAAGAGGCATGTTTTTACACCAAAACCTTGCTTCTTTAGATAGTGCAGAGATGATCCCAGTCAGAGAGAGAGAATCCTAAAAGGGAGCTGCTTTAGCACTCTATGTCATAAAGGAGAAGGTTGAAGGAAAGAACTTTATTTTTGTACAAATTTACTGGCCCTTAGGACATAGAACACAAAGTACTTAATTCTTCCTTGATGTGGAAGAAAAAAATCCCAGAACTAGAAAGTAAAATGGTTTTCTTGTTCATTTAGAACTTGGTACTGGTTTGGAATCTGGCCCCAAACCGGGTTAACTTCTCACCTGGAGGTATTTGAACTGCTGGACACTCAAGATGGACCTCAAATCTGTTTAGGTCCCCAAGATAGAAAGGTTCTCCTCACAGAATTGAAAAGGATTTGAATCCTTGACTACATCCAACATCATCCTGGCCTGGATACAGGATTTCTGAAACTGTTTCAGGAGATCAGTGATTGCACAGCAGCAAGGAGACACTGGCCTCATAAGAAGTTAGGAGAAAAGTGGAGAAAGTAAGAGTGAATGCAGAAGGTAGATGTAAGGCCACATGGATAATTTACTCCAGCTAATTGATTCCCTAAGATGCATTGCAGTTTTAAAAGGATTTATGCAAGAGGAGAAACTACAAAAGGTGTTTTATTATATGGCCTCAAAACAGCTGGAGATGTGGAGAGACTGGAGAGTGGAATGGAAAGGAGGAGGGGGCACATTGCACCAGCTTTAGGTTGGACTCTGTCTCCCCAGGAGAGAGGATACAACCGTGGAATTCTGTAATACAAGTGTCATGGTTGAACATCTCCATGAATAATGCACTGAAAATGGGAATCTGCCATAGCCTTCACTCTGAGACATTAGTTCTTAATTCCCATGTAGAAGTCCATGCCTTTCATCCTGGGAACTGATTGTTCAGTCTCATGCGCCAAATGAAATACCAAGTGTTCATGTTACAAGCAACTGGGAGAAGACAGACTCATAGAGGTTGGGGGAATTAATTCTCCATTTTCCTCCAAGAAAGTTGGTTTGGGGTTTTTAAAATTATTTTTTATAATATGAATGAAAATCTGAGTTAAAATGTTTAATGCTGACTTTGGGTTGGATATCAAGGCATACTTGAGGCTCTGCTTTAGCTGACTGTGTGTGTGTCAAAAGATTCTTCTGTGCTGCTTTTATAACTCCATCAAGGAAATTAAGTTTTGCTGGCACACTAATTGGTGCTTGTCTGTGAAGTCTAATAGGTGTGGGTTTCCTTCCCTCCCTGGGAGATCCCTTTCCATGCTGAAAACTGCCAAGAGCTGTTGTGTGCAGGACTCCACTTCTGCGTTTTCACTTAAAAATGTGCCCTCCCCTCGCCTCACTCGGCCTGCAATGGGAGCTTAGAAGAAAAAAAGGGTGGTTTTTTACCCTGAAAGAGTTCAAGGCCATCAAACTCCTCTTGATCAGAGCAGCACTTTCAGTTTTTGTCCCAGATGTGTGATAAATCCCTGTGGACTTAACCCTGATTCCAGATTGCCATACAGAGAGCAAAGAGCCCTTCTCAGACATACTCTAAATCTTTCCCCCTTGATCATTACTGATTCGAGAGTCTGATATTTCACTGTCATCTCTACTTGAGATGATTAAGTCTCTCAATCTTTAGTCTAAAAGAACTGATATGAACTACCCTGACAGGACAAAGTCTTCCCTCTTCATCTCTCCTTCATTTCAAAAGATGCCTGAAATGAGCTGATAAATGGGATTTCAAATGATGGAAGAGGCCAGTCAGCAAAGCCTGTCATGCCAGACTCCCTCATTTTCAAGGGTTGCAAAGATGCTGACTTCTGGCAAAGTTTTACAGACCTTGGATGACTAAGCAAGCTTCATTAACTCAGATTTGACTAATTGCTCGTTTAAGGAAAACAAATAGAAAAACTCAGAGCCAGCAAGCCAAATGCTGTGAATAGGATATGGAGAAAATTGCTTGAAAGCCAACTTCGGGGCATGTGTGCAAGCCTGGTTTTATTTGCTGCTGTTCACATCTTTCCTGCTACTGCATTTCTGTCACTACTGAAGGCCAGTGGATCAGCCATCATTTCCCTTATGCCATCAGCAGCTATTTCTTTGTTACCCACTGATTGCACCCTTCTCACTTTCCTTCATTCTCTTTTTTAGACCATTTCAGTAAAAAGGAGGCGACAGAAAAATCTTATCTGCTCTCTGAGCAACACCCTGCTGGAATCTGCAAAAGATCTGTAGGATAAAAATCAGATAGTCAGTATAATCAAGCTGTGACCTGATTGTTGTTCACCAGTGGTCCTCAAACACCAGCAAAAGTCATCCGTGTATTTTTTACTCACCTCCCCTTTTTACCATCCCTAATTTGCTCCTAGCCTGTACTATTAGTCTAGGAGTTTCCAGGAGACCTGAATTTAGTTTTGATTTAGTCACTAATTTACCCAAAAGTATTCCTCATTCCTTCCTGATGTGGTTTTTTGTCTTGTAAATTTAATTGATAGGTTTAGTGGGGCTGGGGATTTGTTACCTTTCACTGCTCATAGTTTTTATCCAGTCCTTTGCTGAGGCCCTTGTTCCACCCACAGCCTGAAGGACTCCAGTAATACATCTCAAAAAAAAAAAAAAAGGGGGGAGAGTGTGTTCATCCGGTAATTTATTCATGATGAATAATTTGCCATTGTCTCACACACCAACTTGACTGTCAGGAGTGCTCAGATGGTTTTGTAATGAGCTTGTTTGAAAGGTGCTTTATTTAAAGAAAGACAATTCTTCACGGGCAAGCATCGCTTCACAGTGGGAAAATAAACACAGCATTTAACATCGTCAGGATCTTATTATTCCTGTTACCCTGGGCAGCAGAAGCCTGCCTGGTTTGCTCTTTGCCCTTGTGCCCTGCATGAGCAGTGATTTCACTTATCTTTACATGTGGGGGAAGGATGTCGGCCGAGAAACTGCTGATTGTTGGTTTTATAGTGTCCCACTAACCTCAGAGAAAAGCTGTGGGTTGGTGCTCATGTGCATGGGCTGAAAGGAAGACCTTTTTTGTCCAAATGTGTCCAGTCCAGTTAGTGGTACATGATGAGGGGCCTGGAGGAGGTAGTTCCAAGTGTGTTTGTCAGCTGCCCAACACCACAGCACCCTGATTCCTGCTGTTCCTGAAATATCCGGGTGTGACCCCAGTATCCATATCTGTGACTGGAAATATCCAGACCTCCTCTATCCATATCTGTGACTGGAGAGGAGATTTTTATTTCTAATGGCAATTTCTAGGTTGTGGAGGTCTCAGTGGGTGTTTTTGGCTTGTTCTGGGATGGATGATTTGGAGGAAGGCTCTCCCATCCTGCCTCATAACTGCCCCAAGTGCACCCACAGTGTGACTCCCTCCCATGGAGAATTGCCAGGACTCACCCCATGCCAGGAGTCACCCCAGTGTGACTCCCTGCCATGGAGAATGGCCAGGGTCCTCCAGACCCCCTGGGCACCTTCTCCTCCAGATGCTGGGGAGCAGGCACCAAGGCAATGCTTACCTTAATCATTATTACACATCCTAAATAATTCCAGGTCCCCTCTTGCTTAACTCTTTAAGCCCTCTGATGAGCCTCACTTATAAGAACAAGCCTATTTTTTGTCTGGGCAATTTGTAAGCATTTTAAGTGTCTATCCCTACAGTTCCAAAAGTGGGTGTTTTTTTGCACTTCCGAAAGTGTAAGTTAAGAAGACACTGAGATGAACTTTGGCAGCTTGATTTCAGTGGGAATTAAGCCTCTGAACACATATTTACCATCAGGAAACTTAGAGATTAAATAACAATAGCCAAATTCTTAGTTTTCATTTTAAGCTGAGAAACAGAGCTGTAGCTTTGCCAGCTCAAGACACAATTTCTTTTTAAACATTTTCACAGGCTTGTGGGAGACAACAGGCACAAATCACTTCACGTGTTTTGGCAATTCCCTTATTTTTGGAGGCAGTGCTTGTACTGCATGGATTGCTAGTATTTTAATTTATTATGAGTATTAGTATTGGGGGTTTTAGGGTGGGTTTTTTTGGTATTTTGTTTTTTTTTTTTTTAAACTAGTGCTCACCCCGAATCACAGCTCTGCATGGATGTTCTTTTCCTGTCTCTCTTCTGTTCCCAGCAAAGCAAAGCTGTTGCTCTGCCTTGTTTTGGAGCCCTTAATCTGCCGTGCACCTGTCTGCACACTTCTGTGTTTTGCTCCTCATAATGAAGTCCAACAGCTGCCAAGCCGGTCGAGGGGGGAAAATGCTTCCTTTTGACACCAGCATGTTGAACCATTTGTTCAAAACTGCAGCTCCTTTAATCACGTAAGCTGCATCTTAACAGAGAGCCTTGTTGAAATTATTTCTGCTGGCATGCCCCAGCATTCAAGATGTTTCAGCGTGAATCACGATGGAACCTCTCCTAGGCTCAAGATAATTTATTAAAAGCTGCGTTCGTTTGGAGGTGAAACATTGGCAACGAGCTTTAATTTAAATCCTGTGATGATGTTGACAGTTTTAAACGCTGTGTAGCAAAGGATAAAGGAAATAACTTGTAATTGTCATAGGAGGCACATCAGTAGGAATAGAGGGAAGTGGCCCTTGTGGACCGGAATGAGAATCCAGTGCTGTTTCTTGTGTCCCTATCGACTCCCTTAAAAAGCCAAAAATTACATACATTCATCCCAAATTCATGCTAGAAACCTATAAACTCATTCATGGTAGAATATTCTAGCAAAACCAGATTTCTGAGTCACACAGTAGCAAGTGAAAACGGAATTAGGTGAATGCAGGGCAATTTATATTAGACAGGACAATTTATTAAGTAACGCTGGAAACAGCATGCAATTGTATAAAGCAGTGGTGGATTTAAGATGTATATTTGTGTTGTATCCTGTTATTTGCAGAAAGCTGCAAAATGGCCCTTAGGACGAAAGAAAAGAAAAAATATTCGATTAAATGGTTCTACAGGTTTTTTTTACCTTGACTGCAACAGTGTATTTTAATGTCTGGAAATGGTAAACAACCTGAGATGAAACTTTATCATAAAGTTGAACTGCAGAAGAGAATTCATGTCCCAACTGTTGTTTGACAATTGAAAATGGAATTCTGTTAGGAAAAATGCCAGTCAACCTTCTCTTTACAGGATGCTGCTAAATTCCCCGTGCTCGTGTGATAAAGGCAATTGCAGTTGTGTTTGATTGCAAAATACAAAAGTACAAAAGGTTGCCTGAGGAAGTAAATCTGCTGCACATAAAGAGAAGGCCAAGGAAATACTGATTTAGACAGCTCAAAATTAAAATATTTGCCACTTCCCACTTAGCCAGTTCCCAGCTGGCTTGAAGTGAGTCACATTCCTTCTGATCAAACCCTCCAAGGTAACGGTGTTACTGGGGATGTCATCTTCCCCTCCTCCAAATAAAAATTATCAATTATTGAAAGGAATGAAAAGTTTTAAGAAAAGAAACAGCGAAATGGCAAAGTGCCAGATGGGAAAAGGGCTTGGTTTCATTTTGCCTCTTTGTTCCCATAAGACACATCAAATGACACTCCCACCATAACATACACCCCTAATAATGGCAATAATAGCAGCAATACATCTTACTGCACACAGTACCTGTAAGCAGATGACATTCTTGGAGCTCCTCAGTGATTTAAAAGCTCCTGCAAGATTAAAACAAGGGACAATTAAGTGGAATTCAATACAGAAATAAAATCAGCCTGCCATAAAGGAAATAATTATGAAATTAAAAGAAAAATTCAACACCTGTGTAATATTAGTGATAAATGGTTCTATCAGGTTTTGTAGCTGTTTGTGGATTTACTGCCCAAATCAGTGGTAATCACGCAACAAGGTGCACGTCAGCTCTGATCCTATTTTCCACTTGAACATATAAACAAATGGAAAGTTGTTCCAGGTGTGGGGATGTGCGTGTCAGGGAGATGAATGCTAGTTTTTGGAAGCCTCATGCAATTTCAACTGAAGGACTCCATTAATTTCCATATCCCTGGTTCTGCAGCCGGTGTTGGGAGGAGAGGGGAAGGGTGGCAGCAGATTTCCACCTGATTTTTTCTAACAGTTGAAGCTGAGCAGTTTTAGTCAGCTCCCAGGCTGGGAACAGGGACTGTCCAACCCAACAACATCCGAAGGTCATGAGAGGCAAAGCAGCACAAAAACCCAGGTGAGTCTCCACTTGTTTCTTTCTAAGAGATGCCACCACCCTGGACCCTTGCTGACTTCAGAAAATTTAGATATGTTGCTCTGGAGGCAGGGAGTCTGGGGAACTGTTTTAAATCCAAGAAAAAGTAGGGTGGTCACTCTCACAGCATTGAAAGGCTCAACGGTTAGTCTTACAGCATTGATAAGAAACATAAAGCTCTTGGCTTTTTAGCTTACAGGCAAATAATTATCTTCCTTGTGCTGGAAGTTGATGATAATTGCAGGCATGGTTTAGAATTATTTTTCTCTTTTTTTTTTTAATGGAAGAGACTATTTTTTTAAAGGACTTTTTCACATAGGTCATAGAAATTTGCTTTCTCTTGAGCAGACAGGTTAACTGGTCTAAGGTGACTTGTTTGCAATTAGTGCAAATACTCATCCATGCTTAATTGCACTTTTAGAGCCTCACATTAGTAATTGGCTTTGACATCTCTTCTAGGTCTTCATGCTAATTCTCAGGCTTTCATTAAAAAATAAAACACTCCTGCTTGGCTTTCAACTTGGAAAATGCTTGTAAATGAGCACTGCAGGAATATCAGCTGGCGAAATCAGTATCTACAGAGTATTCATTTGTAGAAATCTGGGCTCTTTTAAAACTAAACAAAAATAAATAAAACACCAACCAAAGAGAACCTCTCTGGGAGCTGGCTTGGTCCCTGTGGGTTTGAAATACGTGGGTTTCCCTGGGTTCTATCTGCCTATTTTGGTGCAGACTCCCATGGGGAGGAACAGGAGAAGTGCTTTGGGTGCACACCACGGTGCTCCCAGGCTGGGCTCCGGCAGATCCGTGGGCTGAGGAGCAGCAGCATTCCTCACAGCTGTGCAGCTGGGACACTGCAGAGCTGCAATCCAGCCCATTTGATCAGCTGGAAGATTAAACCCCACAATTTACATTCAGGAAAACCTCCCATGCAGCTCAGCAGGTTTTCTCTTATTCAAGAGAGAGGAGAAAAGGCCCAGCTCCCTCGGAGCACAAAAAGGGAAACTTGCTTACATTTCTTTTTCTGTTCCCTCCCCTTTCCCTGAAAGACAATTCATTTGAATTTTTCTTGACTCCAGCCACTAAAACCAAATCCAGGAGAGAGAAGCAATGCTAAACATAGTCCTAGAGAAAGGAAGTTCTGGCAGATAGAGTGAAAAAAATATTAAAGCACCTGATGTTTTATCATACTTTTTATCTCCTTCTTATTAATTACTACTAATTACAATGTGATTGTCATCACACTGTGTTCCCCAAATTCCCTCACCCAGTCATGTTATTTCATCAAAAGCCGGTGAATCTCACAGTGGATGTAAGTCTGATTTCCTCCTCACCATGTAACATCAACAAATCTTTCTGTCCTCATCATACTGGTGATGAACACATTTCACCAGGTGAGGAAAGCACGTCTGAATTTGGGATGTATCAAAGCTTCTTCCCTTGTTTCTTTTCTTCGTGGATCATTTATTTCCCCTGGAAATCACAAGTTCTTAGCTGTTGCATGGCAGGAGCAGATCCAGACCAGCAGCTGGTTTAGCAGGTCTCCAAAAATAGATTGCTCCATGTTCTGACATAGGCACAATCTGTCAGTGAGTGTAGCTGGTGTTCTCGGGACACTCTGGGCTTTGGTGGGTTGGGGATGCACTGAAGTAGATACAAACCCGGCTGAGTCCATTATCAGAGGCAATGTGATAATGGCAGGACAGAGCACAAGGCAGGTGAAACACCTGGGTTAACCCAGGCTTTGGGAACTGTTTTGAAGCCTGTCCAATGTCTGTTTGCTCTTTGCTGGAGTTTTGGGTCCTCTGTAGCTCTGAGAGCTGCAGGTGCTGCTCCCAGCGCACTTTTCTGCTCTCTCTGCCACGCTCCACTTTAAGTGCCTCAGCGATTCCATTTTGCCATAATGAGATGGGTACCGTGCATCTATCTGATGTCAACTGATTGCAGAAAGAGCATTCAGTGGAAGTTTAATTAGCATGTAACTGATAAGTCCAATTACTCTATAATGATTTGGAAATTACATGAGCTACGTATTCCGTGATTGTGGCCTCATATAAAACATGAAACTTGTGAGGAAATTTTAGCTACTTAATGAACACTTAAAAAAACTTATTCTGTGTTTAATCAGATATCAATTAGTTGGAAAAGGGAAATCTTAAATTAACATGTATTAGCAGTGTTAATTGGCAGCAGCCTTTGCATTGAGCCACGTGCAGCATGGCAGCCCATTTCCACCACGATGTGTAACTCAGCACAGAGTGTGCAGCCCATACACTGCCTCTCATTGAGCCATCATTTTGTAAGAAACTCAATTATTCCCTTATACTGGGGGTGGATCTGATACATAATTAATTCTGGCTTGTTTTAAAAAATGCCTACATAATCAGCAATGCATAAATACATTATCCCTGGCATATATTTAAAACCTTAGTAGTTCCCCTTTGAAATTGGCCTTTGCTCTTTAATTAATAGACAATGTACTGCAATATTAAGTTTGAGATGTTGCCATTTTGGCAGCATTTGAAGTGATGTTGTTCATTATGGTTGCCATGGAGCACCCTTCATTTCATTTATGATCATGTGTCCTTATTGATGAGAAGAATATCTTGGGGACAGCACCCACAATGTTACTTCAGAAATGCTGGTTTATATTTAAATATGCTCTGGAAATCAGAGTAATGTGTGCAGCAGGAGTATTTTTGCTGCATGTCCCTGGTGTTGCATGGTTATTTCCCAATGATTGTGCAAGAACTTATCTAATCATTCTGGTGTCAGAGGTTGAAATTTTGGGAAGGTGTGAGAGCCTAGCCTTCAAAAAGAGTTAGCAGAGAAAAAAGTTGTCTGAGAGAGTTCAGGTTACAAAGGTTAGGTGCTCTCAGTAAATTGTCATCTGAAGGAATATGACTCTTTTCCCATTAAGCCCCGCAGGGATCCTGGCTGGATTGGTCGTTCAAGTTAGATGCTAAATTGCCTAAAACTAGAGGTTGTTAATAATCACCAACATGCTCAGAATTGTCCAAATATAAGTATAACCTGGATGTAAGACAGCTCAACATGCCTTTTCTTAAATAAGTTGGTAAAACCCACAAAAAACCACAGAAAAAAAATAGTGATTGTTGAACATTCTCGGAAAAGTAATTTTAAAAAGTATTTCATTTTGTTCTGCTTGAGCTCTCTTAGCCTCTTAAAGTGACCTATGACTCCTACTGCTTCTAGTCCACCAAAACACTATGTATATACACCCCAAAATATAATGCATGTGTTCATGGCAGGAGGAGGGAAGGGAAGGGTTACAGACCTATTGTTTCTCTCTTTGCTCATAGCCAAAGGGTTTTTTATTCCCTAGATATATTTGGGTACCAGATGGCAGATTGATTTCCAACTTGTCAGGCAGATTAACTGAAGTTAAGATCCTAAATCCGTTTGGGGGCCTGATGATCCTGCTTAGCAAAGATGACAATGATCTCACCCAAAGTTAGGCATTTGGTGCTTGAGAAAATGAAATGAGCTTGTAAGTCCAAATCCAAACTCAAATTTAAAGCTTCATTCTGAGAAAGGGTGTTTGACACTTCTGAAACAAAGGAGGCAAAGCAACTGAAATATTTCACTTGGTTTTCTGTGACAAAGACTTTTGTTCTGTATTCCAGGAATACCAAGGCTCTCCCTCTTTGCCTTCCCTCTTTGAGTTTCCTAGAGAAGTGTATTTGTCTTCTTGCCACTGCTAATGTTGCCTCAAATTAATTTTTGACTGAGTGATCACAGCTGTTGAATAGTGCTGGACACTTGGAAGGTGTTGGGCTGATATTGGGTGATATCAGTGAGGATACTGGAAGTGTCTGGAAAGCCAGGTAATTCTAGTTGGGTTTTTGGCTGCCTTTAGTGCAGCAGAATCACTCCATGAAGTCAGCTGGGGGTGCTGATAGTGCTCAGATGCATTTCTGTCCTGCTGGGTGGCACTGGCCTTAATGGAGCAAGGCTGTGGTCAGAAAATGCTGCCTAAAGGTGGCTGTAAGAACCACTTTTGCTGAAAATAATTTAGAGCTATGCACAGAACTGTCATAAAAGAGGCCACTGGGAACATTAGGTTTAGACAGGAAGGGATCCTCTCATTGGTTTGTGTGTTGGTCTGATGTTCCAGAAGAGATAACACTGTTTTGTGAGCTTGGTTATTTTCAATTATTTTTTCTATTTCTCTGCTAAAACTTCCAAAGATGTTGAAACAGAATAGAAACAAATGGAAAAAAATTCAGGTCAAATTCAGTTTTTTTCAAAGTGGAAATAAGTATAGCTATGTTGTAAGTAATCCTTAGTGCAGCACAGACTGTTTGATCAAAAAAACCTCCAACCAACCAAAGAGTATTGAAATGGATTTCTGCTGTAAGAACATTTTATGGAGTGCAGATTTGTGTGTGTATGTGTGCGTTTGTGCTCCAGCTCCAGACTCCTCGGGTCTGGTTGGTCTACAAGAAACAGGACAGGGACTGAACAGCCTAAGAGCCTTTAAAGCCTCTGTCTCCATCCCCAAGCCTGGCAATTTGAGGCTGAGTAAGGGACCCTGCTTCACTTGCAGGGTGAGCTGTGAGCTGTCAGCCCAGCCTGCAGGGTTGGCTTTTCCTGACGAAGCCCTGTCGCCTCAGGGCAAGTCACAAGGTGCTGCAGAAGCCTGGAGAAAGCATCATTTCTCCCCATGGTCGTCACAGAAACCAAGGCAAAGTGGAGAGAGATCTGTGGCTTTGATGAGTTGCAAACATGGCACAATGATTCAATATGAGCCAGAAATTAGTCAGGCTGAGTAGCAAAATGACACTTTCTTTCAAAAACACCACAAAAGCATACTGCAATTTTGTATAATTACTGATCAACTGCCATTGATTTATGCCTCTCATTTGCCATCAAAGGACCAAGTAGAATTTAGCCCGAGTACCAAAGAGCAACTGGATGCCTTTCTAAGAGAGTGTACCAAATAATTGTGCCAGATGCACCTGGGCTTCAGGATCACAGAGACTTCTGCCATGAGAAAGTGTGACCTAAGAGCACCAATTTCTCCTGAAAAGGAACATATTTTCTCCAGTGGAGGAAGGCTTGTCCTTTGCTAACACGCTGACTCATATTTGCCCTGTTGCAAGGACAAGGAGCCAGATTAGTCCCAGCTCGATTTGGCACTTTTCTGAAGAGTCTCAGCTGGACCCCAGGTGTTGTGGGCTCCTTCTTTCACTAAAAATAGGTGAGATATCTTCACAGGTTGCCTAATGCATTATGAACATAAATCTGTTCATTCCTGGCTGCCGTCACAGGCACTGACATTTTTAGCCAAACTTCTTGCTGCTTTTATGACTGGTGGTTGAATCAGCATTACCTGGACTGTATTTTGGGTAATGGGGATGTGCTGCAAGGACCAGGGTGGGGCTCCTGTCCAGCTGGTGGTCAGTGCTGGGGCCATGGGCTCCACTGCTGAGCTGCTGCTGCTGCATCCTCCAGCTGGAGCAGGACTGTGGATCTGTACAGGAATATCCATTCCCTGATGTCTATCGATGAGGATTTGAGTAATAGGCTCAGAGCCTGACTTTCTGGTGGTTTTGTGGGGTAATTTAAACCAATATTGCTGTGTCACAAATGATAATTTCTGTCATCTGACACAACGTTCTGTCGGGAAAATTCCCTGCTCTGAGGAGCATAAAATGTGAAATGGGAACAGCAAAATCTTAGTTTTCCTTTCTGCTTGCTCCCTTGACACTGAAAGAAGACCAAAACCTCACAAGAGATGACAGTGTGATTTTTGATGTACCACCTGTATTTTCAAGTGCCACTGGGCTGTGTGTGTCTGGGTGTGTACAGGCTCCGGAGCTCTGTGTGGGCCACTGTACATGAAGAAAGTGCTTGCATGCACTTTTTCTCCCTTCTGGCTGAGATACTGGAGTTTTGAATTGATTCTTATGAGGGCAGAATTTAAATAAAGTGGAAAAGGCAGCAATTCCACAGTGCAGGGTATTGATTTATAGTTTCCCTTTTGAGCAGAAGGCGGTAGGTTACAGGGCAGAGAAGTGCTAGGAGAGAAGGCAAAAGGATAAGAAAGAGTTAGAGAGAAAGGAGGAGAAAGGAGGTTGAAAAGAGCAGGTATAGAAAAGGGAGAGACACTACAGACAATGGGACTGCAGGAAAAGGGCACCTCCAAGAATGTTTGGGAAATTGTGTGGGCGGGGTAACAAAAACAGGGGAATCATCAATCTAAGTAGAGGGTAGGAAAGGCAAACAAGAGATGGGGTGGAAAAATAGAGTTGGATAACAGGAGCTGAACCACTTTTTCTCAGTGATGAAATTCAATCCTTCTCCACTTTCCAAGGCTGTTCTGCACACAGGGCTGGGGTTCTCTGGCACCACTGCTGGAGGCTGCTCTTGCTTGGCATCACTTGGGTGCACTGGACTGCTCAGCTGGACCAGTCTTGGGTTCTACCAGTTCTCCTGCTGAGTGTTCCTAATAAGTCTTTTCCAGGGCCTGGAAAGTTAAAACTGTAAGGGTAATTAAAGAAACAGGCTTGTTACATATAGGCAAAATTGACTCATTGATAAAAAGGACTGAAAGGTAAAAGCAACAGCTCAGGATATGTATTTAGACCTCTATTCCAGGGTCTCATCTTTGGAAACGCAGCACTTGTGGGATTTTTTTTGGCTAAAAGACAATGGAGGGCCAGAGTTAAGCCAAATGAACTTTCTCTCAAGGCGTATCGGAAGTTAGGGAGGAGGGGAATGATTCATCATTCCGAATTCTCAGAATAGATTTGCTAAATTTACAAATTCCGTGTTAATTCCGATTCTCTTCTCCAGCCTTGACTGGCAACAGCTGTTCCCTTTGTTCTGCTTTACTCCTTGGCTTCATAATTTTCCTATCAAAATGTACCTGTTTGTGTGCTGTGAGATCCTGAATTGGTTTGGGAGATGACGACAGGAAGGGGATCAGTCTGTGCATAGAGAAGGAAAGGAAGAGAAATTGTTTTTAGCTTGTTTCATTTTCCACTGCCCATTTTCTGTAATTACTCTAGCAAAGATTGTAGGCATAATTCTGGAAAGAACAAAGTTTTGGTGATTGCAGGATATTTGGACAAAGCAAACTTGCATCTCTTTGAGAAGCTTCTTTGAGACTTTTTCACCCTCTTTCAAACACAAAGCCACAGAGTTCTGTGACCTTGTTGGTCAATCAAGCAAAGAAAATTGAATTTGAAGTAATTAATACTTGCCACAATGTGCTTGGGAATATGCTAACAACCAAGAACTATTTGAAACAAATTAGTTCAATTAATTAAACAGACAAAGATGAAACTATTCAGATAAATTATTCCTTTTGTCCAGGTCTAATAATAAATATCAGTGACAGGTTTCTTTTGGCTCTTGCACTTGCTGATACCTTTATTGATAAGTCTTGACTCTTCAAGTAAGCAAAATAAGCGTAAAATGTAGCATTCTCATAGGATTTTTATTCTGGTTTGATTTGGAATTTTGAGAACCATCTCCCTTCTTCAACTTCTATATTTTAGAAAGAATGAGAATTTACTAGTGTTAAGTAATTGGAGATCTAGCATCCAGAAAGGTGAGGAGAACTGAGGCTGCCCAACTTCTAGAGAAAGGAGATGCACAAAGATGACACAAAAAAAAGCATGAAGGAGGATAAACTCTTTTGTATATTTGATTGGGCTGGGACAATTTACCATGGAATAAAAACCACTGAGAAGTTCTAAATAAAATATTATAGCTGGAAGGTAAACCTGTAGGGGATCATCCACAGTCCCCAGCCTTGGAATATTTTAAGAACAGTTGAGGCATGATTTTAGGTCTAATATACTCCACCTTGAGAAATGGGGAATAGGCACCGTGACCTTCATCCATGTTACTGGCATGTCTGTGATTCCGGTACAAGTTGTGTGAGAAAATAAGAATTTAACTAGGGAGAATATTTGTTTTCACTCATAAAATCTTGAGAATTAAGTGTCATCTGAGCATCACCTGTTTTAAATTGGTAGAACCAAAATGAGGGGGTCCGGGAAGGTGGAGAAAGTAGCTGTGCTGCTTTGTACATGTTTTGAGTAAAGTTTTCCCTGTTTTAGGGGGTTACATGTTTTCTATCTGTAGGCCAGGTTTAGCATCTCGAAATCCCCCTGTGTTAATGCATCCCATCTGTACTAAGTGGAGACAGAGATGAAGAATGTTCATTCCTTCACCAGGAGCTGCACTCTCACGAGAACTGGCAAGGGGAACCATGAGGGTTTGTGTGGTGGGATCTGCCATGTTCTCCTCACTCTGGATTTCAGGCTACTCCATCAGTGCCTTTGAAAGGTCACTGTCAGTCGTGCTGTGGCTCACCTCTGTACACTGAGTGCTTCTGATGTACCCCTGGCAGGAAGTTAATTCCTCTCTGCATCATCCTTCTCATTTGACAGTGAGAGGCACCTTGAACCACCTTGACCCTTCCAGTTATTTTGAGAAGCCTCTCCCTTAATCAGGAGACTCTTTTGTTACTTGTGGTTTCTCAGGGACTCCTGCAGAGGAGTTTGGGGGTGTCTCAGGAGCTGTTCTTAGGCTGCAAGATTGTGACACAGAGCTGAACGTACCAGAAGGTGCCCAAGACAAGTTTTGACACACCATGTTATCACAGCCAGAACTAACTCAGAGACCATTATATGCATTTATCATACAGTACTAAAGTATGAAAGACTCAATTAAAGTTTATTTGATGTAAAATTAACACTCCTTTCTTCCTCCTTACTGTGCTGATTACGTTAAAACGGAACAATGAGGCAGCTGCAGTGGAACAGTATCAGGGAAATTTCTGTCAGCATTTACCATAGGCAAAATTACAAGGCTGGGTTTTCTCAGCCAGTTCCTGCAGCCAACTGGCTGCACATGCTGCAAAGGCTTTTTCATACTATCATGGACCGCAAAAAGAATACATTGAAATTTTCCTCCTTTTTAAAAAGTGAGAGAATGGTGCAAACACAGGAAAAATTACCATATTCAGCTCTTGCATTGTGCCTCTCCTCCACAGCTTCCCAGGGCTTGGATGCAGTGAAGCCTCTCAGTGCTGGTACGACTTTAGGCACCTACGCAGGGCCTTTGAAGTCACCGTGGGTCTCTTTTGAAAAGTGCTGTTAAACACATGTCTCACTTGAACTTTAGCTGGATTTGAATGTTGGAATTTTCCAAAGGAGAATACTGTGTTTTACAATTAATTCTATTCATGTAATTTTAGCACAGAGGGAAAACTAGATGGTAATGATCACCTTTGAAAACCAGTCAATGGAAATCAATCACTCGGACTGTGTTGCTTTTACTTTTTTTTTTTTTACAGTGGAACAAAACTTCCCTAAATGTGGTTACTTTTATGGGGTCTTTAGTGGAATTTCTCTAGAAGCTTTTTGGATCTACTCCTATTAAATTTTATACACTTCTGTTCCATGAGAGTGAAAAATAATATTTCAAAGGATAAGTCTACTGAAACACTCATTTTTTTATCATAAGGATTTTTTTTTTTAAACACGTCCTTCAATTCATTTTTTCATCTATGATGGAGTTGGAATAAGAATAGTAATTTGACAATGTAAATTTGCATGGAAATATGCTGCCTAAAACCCATTTATTACACCAGTTATAACTCAAGCAGATATGAAATGGCCCAAAGGTAAAGCAGAGTTGACGGCAGAATAAAAATGTGCATGCAACTTTTTACGAGCTGAAGTTTGTTGACTTTGTGGTTATTTTCATTTAATATGTCTCCAGATGAATATTAACTTTCTTTTGCTGGATGTTTCCTTCTGGTTCCGTAGAACTGAAATAAGAATAATGGGTGAGCTGATTAATATTTGGTTTAATTTCAGCCTTTGTATTCCTTGCTGAAATAGAACTTCATGGCTTTTTTTTAAGGGCGATTTGATTTTTCTATTTCCCAGTGACTCAGAAGGGATGTTCCTACCCCAAAAGCAGTCACAAATTGTAGTTAGCTACTATAATTTTTCTCCTTTTGGAATAGTGGACATGTACTGCTTTCCTTACATTCAGATTCATTGAACATGATATCAAAAGAAGAGTTCTGTTCCAGTTCAGGTTTGGGGTTTTTTTGCTGTTTTCCATCTGTATTGTTTCCTGAATTACAGCTGAGAAAATTAATTCACTGTGAAGTTTATGAAAAAGGTGAAGTGATTTAGGATTTAATAACAGAGATCAGGAAAGGTGCCTCTTTCAAAGATATCCAAGCCTGCTCCCACCCTGCTAAAATGAAAAGTGTGTGGGTTCTCAGCTGGCTTGTGAGCTTGTGCTTTCTGGGCAAAGATGAGACTTCCTGAAGTGGAGACAAGAGGTATCTTAAGGAAAAAAAAAAAGTAGGATGAGATTTTATATATTTTTTTCCACTGATGGTGTAGTATCTTTTCTTTCTGTTGACACAGCCAGACTCTGAGCCACGGCTCTGGGGGCTGAAACCAGTTTAATGTTGATTTTGTGCATCCTGCAGCTGCCAGTCAAGGCAGATATTGCACATTTCAGCAAAGTCTTGGTATCCTTCTGAAGAGTCACCAGGCTAAAAAATCCAACTTTGAAGCTGAAAATGAAGCTGAAATGTCATATAATATTACAAGGGTTAATTGGGGAATAATTACTTTTCTGGTCTCTTACTCTCTGCTAATGACAAATTAAAAAAGAACAAAAAGAAGGCAAAATTGCTGATGTTTCTATACTGCAGACAATAATGACCATCACATGAGTTGTTATAATCATCACAGGCTTGTGGTATTTTTCAGCTGAAATAGTTTACTGGTTTTTATCACTGACTAGTGATGTTTGCTGCTTTAGAAATTAGCTCTGTAATTTTAAATATCTTTTTCTCCCATGTATTATGGACATGTAAATAGGGTGATATTTTTCTCTTGTTGCTTTTGTTTGGTTTTCTTACTCCTTCCATATTGATTTGTCTCAGTGCTCTGTGAAATTGATTACATTTGCTTGCTTAGAAATGAGGCTTCTGGAATTCTGCATTATATTTACCACTCAAGAAAAAAATGACAACAAAGAAACGAGTTTCTTTTAGAAATGAAACAAAAGCCTCATTCAGATGAGAGTTAATTTAATGAAAGTATTTAATCTTCCCCTCCTCCCTATCCTGAAGCAAGAAGTTATGGCACTTTTTTATTTTAAGATCTCCTTGCCATGTTTATTCTGAGCCATTCTCAGTGTGCTGGCAGAAATGAATTTTTATTCTGTTAGGCCTGCTGAGATTATCCTGCTCTGTAACAAGCAGCTTTAGTCCTTCTTCTGGTTTGAGTATCATCAACAGAAAGAACTAAAGGTCTTGTTGTAGCATAGTCACTTAAATTTAGTATTGCTTTTCATGTGAATTTTAATTCCTTTTGCATGACCAGAAAAAAACCCATAGAATGATTTTGTCTGTAAAAGACCTGTAAAGTCATTGAGTCCATCTGAAATGGGTGGAAGATGGTAATTGCTTCTGTAGCAAGCTCACATTCTGCCAGGTTTCATAGAATCCTAGAAAGGTTTGTCTTGGAAGGGACCTCAAAGATCTGTTTCCAAGTCGCTGCCATGGGCAGGGACACCTTCCATTACCCCAGGTTGCTCCAAGCCCCATCCAACCCAGTCTTGAACATTTCCAGGGATAGGGCAGCCACAGCTTCTCTGGGAAACCTGTGCCAGGGCCTCACCACCCTCCCAGGGAAGAATTTCTTCCCAATACCTAATCTATATCTCCCCTCCTTCATCTTAAACCCATTCCCTTTTGTCTTATCACTGCATGCCCTTGTAAAACGTCCCTCTCCAGCTTTGTTTTAGGCCCCCTTTAGGTGCTCTAAGGTTTCAGCTCTAAGATATCCCCGTTTGTTCCAGAGGATTTCACCCATCCCGTCCCCAGAGAAGGTTTCAGTGCAGCATCACTCTCAGCAAACAAAACTCTTCCTACCAGCTTGGCAACGTGGTTTGACAGGTCACACTCAGCAAAACCCCAGCTGGGGAGCTCTGTCTGTGCTTATGGCAGTCGGCCCACTGGAAAACTGGACTCCAAGGAAAGTTGTGGCTGTCAGACTGGCACCCTGCCCACAGCTGGGGAGCTCTGTGTGCTCAGGGATGGCTGAGTGCTCCACGCTGGCCATGGGAGACCCTCTGAGGAAGAACAACCTCTCCTGTTCACAGAGGAGACAGATAAAGTTTGGTATTTCTGGTTGCCTAATGTCAGCCTAGTGCCTTTTTGGAGACAAACAGACCCATCTTCAGTTCTCTTGGGAGCTGTAGCACTTTGCAGGCAAGCTGATGCCTAATTTTAAAGACAAGAGGCAAGGCAGCTGCAGCCCAGCTGTGTGGAAAGATTTTAGCAGTGTCGGGACTGGGATGTGGATTTTTTTTTATCCTGCAGCCTAGAGTATCTGCTGGAAAGGTCTCCCTTATGGCTTTTCTGCTTTTATTTTGTGTCTGGGGCAGCTGCAATAGCAGAGGACAATAGAGGAAGGCTGTGCTTTGTGGAGGTGTCAATCTTAGATCCAAAAAAGCTTCTTCCTCTCCAGGTGTAACCATGCAGATGGGCACAACAGCCCTGACTTTGAGCTTCTCTTGTTGTAAATCTTCATCTTTACGTACCTGTGACAGTGAGCATTAAACTTGACCTCAGGTTCTGGAGATCCAAGAGAGCTGGGCACATTTATTTCCCAACAATTGATCTCCCACCTGGATCCCTGCCAGCAGGTTTGGTTCCTCCTCTGGCACTCCAGGACCTTTACCCTGCCAGAGTGCTGACAAACGTAGAGCATGATAAGGATCTTTGAAAAGAGAAATAGCTTTGTAGTTATGCATTGCAGTTCCATTTAGCTTTCAAATTGCTGCTTTAAAAAAAAAAAAATCAGATAAAATATATTTCGTGGAAAGGTTCTGTCATGATTTTTCCCCCAGTATAACCATATTATGTCCTTCAGACACTGTGAGAGGGAGTGGGGAGAGGTGAGAGGGAGAGAGAAGAAACACCGGCTTCCAGTGTTAGCTACATGTTTAGGGACCCGAAGTTTGAAGTGGAAACTAAATCATCCCTCAATGTAAAATGTATCTTATAGTGGAATTAAGAAATTCCACAGAAGAGAAATGACCTCAAGTCAGGCTATTCTTTCTCTTTCTCCCACTTCCTGACATGTTTTTATAGCTATTATTGAACAAAATCTATGTCACAACAGATTAATCTCCAATGATTCTCCCCTGAGTAGGAAAATGTCTTGGGCCCTGTGCGAGTGTGGGAATAAGGTGTTACAACAACCTGCTTGTAGGAGGCTGCTGGGAGAGGAGCAGAAACAGGGGCTGCTTTGAAAGTGCTTTGTCCCTTTCCAGGGGGTCACTGAATGGAGCTGGAGATGAGAGACCACTTCTGTGTGGTGTGGTCAGTCTGAGGGCTCGGACACCCCTTTGCTGTGGGACAGAGCTCAGGGAGCTGGGGGAGAGAAGATGCAACGACATCATCCTGGCAAAGGGGGGGTGGTTGGCACATCTTGATAGCTCAGCTTGGAGAGCTGGAATGCAGTGTCTGCTGCAGAGACACGGAACTGCAAGGGCAAGAGCTGAATGGAGACAGATGGAAATGTCTTGCAAAGTGATTTGCTTGTGTCAGAGATGGATAATACATGGTTGATTGGGCAGAGGTCATCAGTCAATTCTCGTTGAATTTCCACCAGCTGGACTGTGTTTCAACCAGGGATGGGATCCAGAAGTAGTTTTTAACACCCTGGAATATCTTAACCCTTTCTCTCTGCTCTATTGCTTAGATTCAGCTGCAAGGGCTTGGGGGAAGCACCACAGACTTTGTCACCTCCTCACAGCTGCTGGAGGCTGCAAGTCATTAATGACTGGAATACTCACTTTGCAGTACTTGTGACTCCCACCATGGAGATAATAAATAAAAGCCTGAAAATACCTGATTAAAGAAAATATTAATTTGTCTATAGGGAGAATTTTTGTAATCCTCAGTCCCTGGGAACAAATCATTACAGTTGGAGCATTAAAGAGATGGAGGCAATATCTTCATGTCAAGCAATGAAATTACTTTGTCTAGTGCTTCAGTATCTTTTAAATTCTGTATTAACCAATATAAACAAATCACCAGGGGATTTTTTTCAGTGTAATATTAGTGACAAGAGAGTCCAGAAAGTGTGTGCTCTCAATGCATTACTATCTAAGATGTAAATCCTTAATGATACCATATATGTCAAGCCTGTATATTACTTTGACAGCTATAATAGTTCCGATATTCCAATGAAAACATGCTCCGAAGAGAAGTCACTGCACTCTTCACCGCATACTTAATCAGATTTTCAGTCAATGCATTGTGAGCAAGATTTTAAAACTCCTGAAACTACAGTTTATAGCAAATTATAATGTTTGACAGAGTGAAAACACACTCCTCTGCAAGTCACTGTCTTCAGCTGAACTACACCTTCAGAATATCTTTATGAAGCAGGGAAAATTCATAAATGCTGTTTTGGAGATGAGGCAAAGGGGCTGCAGAGAGTGTAAATGATGTTCTCAAGGTGGTGGCAGATTTCCTCCTGTGTGCTCCACTCTGTGGTTGTAGGTCATGGTAACCCAATCAGACTGCACCACCTTTTCCCTCCTGCAGCTTGGTGACAGTGGGAGTGTTGTTTTCAGAGAGGACCAGAGCTAGGCTGAGCCTCAGCCTCGCATTTTGTGCCTCCTGCAAGAGGATGAACATTGTTGGATTAACCTTAGAGTAAATCAGCCCAGTGTGGCAATCACGAAAGGAGAGTCTAGTTAAAAGAGACAAACAGAGCATTTTAACAGAGACAAAAGGAGCATTAAGCATGGTTACTTCTCGACTTTCTCTTTGCATTTCCTTGCCTGCCTCTCTTCTTTGGTCTCATGGTAGCTGTATGTTTTGCATCCCTATGTGAAGTTAATATCCCAGAAAATCTTCTTCCAACGTTTCTTGTCTCTTGGACGTTTATGAAAGAGGTCCCTCAGCTCCGTCACGTGAAGGATTTCAGTAGTTTCATGGGGGAAGAAGAAATTACAAACACGGCAAACTGAATTTTATATTCCCAAACCTTAAGCAGTTTTACTGGGCTGTGCATCCTCCTCGTTTCCCTTCCCTCTCCAAAATAACTCTCTCTTCACTTATATTGGGTCTTTCTGGTTACTTTTCTCTCTCATCTCGCATGTGCTGAAATATCTCTCTTCTAGAAACACTGCCTCCTGCATCCCTCCATCTGATTTCCTCTTGGAAATCAGCCAGTCTCAAATTAATCTTCTGGATAGAAAGCTGGCCCTTCCTGCCTGGCTTGATGGGTGACTCATGTCTGTGCTTCTGCCTGCACCCCAAATATGGCAGCCTGAGTCACTGTCCTTCATCACATCCCTCTCTCATCTTGCTTCCCTGCCCCAGTCAGAAATTCCCAGCCGATGTGTGCATGAGCTGCAGGAGCTGTCAGACAGTCCCAGGGCGCTGCCGTGACCCTTGGGCTCCCTGTGACCCCCGGGTGCTTCCCGTCACCTCCATCGCTCCCCTGGCGAGCTCAGGGGCAGCACTGCCTCACTCCACATCGTCTGGGAAAGGCTTGGTTCACCGCTGGAAGTTAAAGACCAAGTCCCATCTCAGAGTTTGGTTCTTCAGGCACTTCTGGATATTATCGCTGGAAATAATCGTGTAGTTAATTAAAATGTCTCAAATATGTGCCAATATTAGGCCTTGGCCCAGACCTTTTGTTTATGTTTTTGACCAGCCCTGATTCTTCCTTTGGCAACATATCAAAACGTACAGATGGATCAAAATAGATCATCATTTCCCAATAAAATATGATTCTTTGCAAATAGTTACCCAGCCTGTCACAGCTGGTACTCACAGGGCTTGAATTATACATGTGCAAGCTGGAAGTGCTGTGAAGGCTCAGCCATCCAACACAGACAGTGTCCACAAAGATTGCTCCCCAACCCCATCCTACCTGCTGGTCCAAAGGAGTCCCCTGTGGATGTGATGGGAAGACTTTTGTCCTTCAGCCAAGCTATGTTGAAGAGCTCAGCCAGTGAAAGCTGCTTTTGTCAGAGAACTGCTCCCCACCATCTCATGGGCACCCCACACTCAGAAGAGTTGTCTGACATTCAAATAGCAAAATACATGTATATTAGAGGGATTGTTAGTCTTCAGAAATCAGAAAACATCTCATTTAGTCAGATAAATTATTCATTGGAAATAATTTGTTCAGCTCCAGTACCCACAACAAAAGGGTTTACTTTTCCTTCCTGCCATATAATGAGGATTCTTCTGTCAACATTAGTGGGGGATATCCAGAACAATCACAGTAATATTGGGGTTTCTTGCTTACCTACATGTTCTTTAGAAATCGGTGCAATGTAAAACTATACATGTGTTGGTGTTAGGTTCCAGCACAGGGAGCTGTGCCAAGAAATCTCTCCTGGGCATACAGTGGTGCACATTCCAGTGAGAACGTGTTTCACGGTTCAGTGGCTACTAAAAATCACATTTTTTGGTTATAATATTTTTGTGTAAGTGGCACATTTAGCTGTGTCAAGAAGTCCCTTCTCTATTCCCCTAATTAAAAACAACATAGTGTAAGAAGTGGGTGAGACCAAAGCTCCAACTGGTCAAGTCCAACTGTCCAGCAGCGAGGAAGCCTGGTCAGAAAAAAATGGAAGAGCAAGGCAAGCACTGAACAGTGCTTCCCTCAGTTCCAGAAATTGGTAGCTTGGGGTCATAATGAGTTTATGTTTAAAAATCTCAGGATATTTCTTCTAGGAGTTGGTCAAATATGTGTGTGTGGATTCACCTTTGGCTTTGGTCAATTCCTCCCTTTCTTATTTAGATTTGCAATTGTCCCCTACTCTTGCCAAAAGCCAGAGCTGTATTTTTTATTCATCCACTTTAACGTCACTACCCCCAATTTCCTTTCCAGCCTCTCCCAGCATGCTTGCAGAGTTTCCAAAAAATGTAATATGTAGCTCCATGCTGTCCTGACTCTTTCAGATATGTGAAAAAGAACCTGTGATTTACAAGAGAATATGTAACAAATTGCAAGGCCCAATAACTTACCTTTATTGCTTTTATTTCTCTTGGTGTCTGCTAATCTCAGTAGCCATTCTGTCTCTCCAGATAGAAAAGTACTTTGTCTTGTAAATCAATTATTAAACCTTTGATGAATATTTTTGCATTCTATATTCCTCTGATGCCATTACCTCCTCCCTTTCCTTGTTCTTCCTCTTTTCCTTGTAATCTCAGCATTACTATTCTTCTGGCGGTCCCAGCCCTAAGGTAGGCACGACTTCAGAAGCTTCCTGGATGGCTTCAGAGGAGATGTTGATAAATAATACTGTATTTAGTCTGTGTAAACTGAGCTGACCTTTGGTCAGTTCGTTCTTTGCAGCCTCCCAACTAAACAAGCAGAGTAGAAAAGACTGTATGCTCAGCCACCTCAGGCTGTCCCTTAATGGATGCTTTGCTCCAAAGGTTGCTTGGAAAAAGAGAGAAGCAAATCTATATCTGTAAATAAACGGCAGGCAAATCAAAAAGATAAACATCAGAGGATGTTCATCAAGGGTGAACAGCAGAACAGTTAGCAAGAGAGACAGATAACTTCTTGCACACTAAAAAAATCCCCATGGTACCCATATATATTTTGTCTGTGGCAAAAAGAATAATCAACAAATGCTGGGGATTCAAGTGCAAAAGGCCCCAGTGCTCAGTTCAACTCGTGGGTGAGTTTCACTGCAGAGCTGGCAGCAATGTTTTCCAGGATTCTGTGTGTCCAGATATTCAACCTTTGAGTTTCCCACTTGGTTTGGGAGTCTCAGCAAACTGGAAACGATTCCCCATCCCAAGTCAGCTCAGTGTTGAGTGAAGAAACAAATAGGGATGGAATAGCTCCTTTTGGTGATGTGGATAAGGAGCATACACATAATTCTGGATTGTTAGGACCAGATACTAAAATCAGTGGGTCGAGAGGTGCCGTTAGTGGTCTATAGTTGAACCAGGTGGATTCATGGACAAAGAAATTTCAAAAACTGATCATGTGGTTGGTATTTCCTTGAGCTGTGATTGTACTGGACTCTTCATGGCCAAATATTTTACCAGTTCAGCTGGGATATGAATCCTCAGAGATGGTTTTAACCTGATTATCTGGTTCTTAACCGCTACCGAAAAGGAAAAAAAAAATCTACTTCCTATTAATTTTCCCCTCCTGTCCCTGCCACTGACTTTAAGCTAGGCTAAAAGTTTCTCCAACACTTTAATCTACATAGAATCCTAATACTTACTAAAATCAGCATTTCTGCAAAGATTTTTGCATTTCCTGTGTGCTCAGTGATGTCACCCCTGTGACAGCTTTGCTTTATTTTCTATAAAGCAGTTGAGATTTATGGTGCATGTCACTCCTTTTTATGAGCTTATTTTATTGTGTGGCCAATCTTATGGCAAACAAAGCTTTTGCTCATATTTCCAGGGGTTGTTTTTTTAACTCATTCTGCATTCAAGAAAAACACAGGAAAAGGGGCGGTTTGGAGACTGTAGATTTTTAAGAGTTAATAATATTTTTTAAAGCCTTAAAGTATAGAATTCCCCCAAAATGATCTTGTGGCAGCCAACTTTTCATTATGTTACGATTCATGTATGAGCTGACACCCATTCAGCTGTTGTTAGTGCCTTCACTGAAGTGATGACCAGGCATTAGCATTCTAAAAGGAGAGGAAATCATAAAAACAAGCAAACAAAAAAACCCCAAACACACAAAATTTGCTCTCTGAACTGTTTTAACGAGTTCTGTGGGAAGAAGTGTCATCTAAGAAACAAGGTCACAAAATGTTTCCCCATGAGAATGGCAAACACAAAGCCCTTTTCAAAGGAGGGAAGAATAGAAGGTTAGAACTTGGATTGCAAAAGTACTTTGTGTTCCCAGCCTGGTCTGGTAAATGCAATGGTAGTGGCTGGTACTTCAAGACCTCAAAAATGTATATTTATTACTCAAAAATTTTTATTGAAACATTGCAAAATAGCAAAACCTTTACTGTGCCACTTTCCAAAAGAGAGGCTGTTTTCTTCCTTTAAGCCACATTTTTTACCACGAGTAGCTGTTAGTTTATATTTTAATGCTGCAGAGGACATAAAACGAGGAAATCTTTGCCCTAAAGTATTGAATAGAAAATGGATATGAGAAAGGAAGTCAGAAGGACAAGCAGTGTTAGCTCTACTTTATAGACAGGAAATGGAGAGCAAAGAATGAGTGTTTTTGCTAAGCCTTTCCAGAGAAAAATGGTGATGCCAACTGTGTGTCAACGTAACGGGGTCTCTATCACCAGAGACAGTGAGGGGAAGATGAGGATATTGGATTCTGCAAGAGTGTAACCAAAGCTACTTTGAAAAAAAGAGGAACCTTTGGATTGACTCAGAAGAATCTGGTTTTATTCGTACTGATTTAGTCAGTGACTGGGGCTGAGGATTTTACCTTTCACAGACTTGTCTCATTTTGATATACTCATATCCCTCTTGCCTTTCAGCATCCTTAAATGTGGCGCAGCAAAGAGCATTGCTTCTTTATGAATCTGTGTGCACAGAGTGTCTCAGGACTAGTGCAGCATCCATATGAATGATAATAACAAATTACATGTTCAAAATCATATATTCGATCTGAAGCGCAGGTTGAAGCTCAATCGTTTCCACCCCAATTTTCCCCAGCTGACTATCCCAGTGTTCTGCTGTGCAAACTGCTTTGTTGGAGCTGTCACTGCCTTTTGTCTTGCAAGTCATTCTCTGTGTATGGCAGTGGCAGAGGTGCATCGTACTAGAATTTCACTTTCTCATGTGGCTTTTGCAGCTCTGAGTTCAGACCTTGCCCAGATGGTCCCTCTGTGTCAGAATCCATCAAGCATTTTCTTTTCCATCACTCATGAATAGGATCTGGGGATTTGGGCACATGGTACTGTCAGAATAAGAGCAAATGCCAAACACAGAAATATATCTTTCCTCTTCCCTTTCCTCTTCCTCTTCCTCTTTCTCATCCGCATCCTCATCTGCTTCTGCTTCCACATTCCCTTCCCTTCCCTTCCCTTCCCTTCCCTTCCCTTCCCTTCCCTTCCCTTCCCTT